>JARHVA010000902.1:2647500-2850000 GCA_037957365.1 Torreya grandis
AAGTCCTATGGAATCAAGCAAGGCTGATCAACGAGTAGGAGAGTTCTTGAGAAGGTCTAGAAATGAATTATGGGAGAATGTTTTGGTTAGGTCAGATGTTAGGTCATAAATTCCAACATTCTTGGATATTATCTCTATTTCTAAGATGTTTAAGGTGTGGAGGTCCATAAGCTAATACTATATAGTGTGAGTTATAGTGTTTAGCTCCTCTTAAACTTCTAACTCTGTCTCATATCATCCTAGTTTTACCTTGCACTCCCAATTGAGGAGCTACATTAGGGTTTATGATTCTTGACATGGAAAATTTAGCATCATGAGTGCCTACCACCATAAGTGCCTTATGTTAAATAGGGTGGCCCTGTAGGTTACTCTATTATTTAATTTGAGTAAGATGTGTTTAGTGATTGAGAAAAGGGTTGTGATATATTTATAGGTTCTATTTCTATGGAGTAACAAGACCATTTGAGGAGGTTTGGGTATTTGCATTAGTGTTTCTTAGGAACATATCCATGAATGTTTGCCTTTTGTCCTATGGGAGAATTTTATGAACTTGTTATACTCTCTAAAACTTTGAGTGTCATGACCCATGACTCTATGGAAGAGGTAATAGATGTTGGGGTTATAATCCCTAGGTCTCATGTTTTGTCCTTACTACCCAAACCCCTATTGGTTGTTATATGGGTAGTATTTTTGGTTTTAGAACTATAAATATTGTTCATTCAATTGGTACTAATTTTTTTTATGATTTTAGTATTGCATTTTATGAGGTGGTGGTCAGTTGAAATCAAATACATGAATGTAGGAGGGGGATTTTGATTCTTGACACCTTTACTATTAGTGTTTTTGGTGTTATTTTTAGGTTGATATTGACTGTTATTTATGGGGTTTTGCTTCTTGGTTTGATCAGTGATGCCATCAAAGATAGTGTTCTTATTATAGTTTAGGATTTTCTAACATTGGTTATTTACATTTTTTGGCTTTTCATTTTGAGATCCCTCATTAATTGGTTGGGAGTAATAATGCACCCATTGGTCCCATAGATTCACCTCCCACTATCGATGGATACATGGTCAATATATAGTGTGCTCTTGATGGCATATTCATATGATCAATATGAGACTTATTGATGTAGAGGTATTTGTAAAACTTGTGGATTATGGGTTGAAAAATGAATCATATATGTACCTTTACCTCTGCCATAACACCTAGCTCTGTCTCTTGTTTTATCTCATTGTCACTTTATCTCTTCTCTCTCTATAAGGGTTTCTAAGTTCTTATTTTCTTATTCACTCTTCTCTCTCTAAACAAGGAAATTCACTCTCCTTGTTTACTTTATCCTCTCTATTTTAGGACCCTCAAATTCATCTTCATTCAACAACTTTGGTTCTCATATTCCCCATTTTGTCCAATAGTTTGTTTCTCCTCTTTCACTCCATAGTATTCCAATCTTGTGCTAAGAGTTAATACATATCTTTCCATTAGGTATCATTAAGGTCATACATAATAATATTTCACTGATTGAAGTCCTATTTAATCTCCTCTAACTAACCTGTAGAACCTCCAAACACCATCCCTTACCATTCAAGGTTTCCTTCCTTAGTTAAGGCTTTCTAGTAACCTTTTTTTAAGACTTTTCTCCTTGTATGGACAAGTAAAATATGTTAGGGTGTGGAGCTAAAAGCTTCAGCTGTTTGCAGACATGAAGAAGAGGATGCTGAAGAACCAGAAGCACCAGCGTCGGCATCAAGACCGACGTCGGTCAGATGCAGTGCAGAAGGAAACTAGCAACGACAGGGAGTCGGCCGACGTCGGCAGCACCAGACAGACAGGGACCGACGTCGGTCGCCTGTGGTGGTCTAGAACTGCTGTTGATGAATAGTCAGTTAAGTGAAGTGAGTGTTTGCATGCCAAATGACTAATTATAGTCACGAGCTGTGTGTCTAATTATTGTAGTTAGATTTCTATTTTTGTAACCATGGGATTCTATTTAAAGACCCATGAGGCATGTATTGTAATGACCAAGAAGGCAAGTAAAAGCATTGAAGCAAGCAAGGTCAAGGAGATCTACAGGTGTAAGGTCAAGGAGATCAGCTGAAGCATTCAAGGAGGGATAATAACTCAGGCTATAGAGTTGTTGTGTTGAGCAAGAGAGAGAGGGAAGAAGGTCTTGAGGTGTGGCAAGCCTTTGAGGTGGAGTAAGAAGTGGCATCTTCCTTATTGTATTTTCTTCTAGTAATATCTAATACAAGAGTGTGTATTGTCTCTCAAATTCTTTGTTGTCTCAAGTTTCTAGTTACTTTATCATTCTGGTATAATTTCATGTTTAATTGCTTATAAGAAAGTAATCAATTGTGATTTCATTGGATAAGGGGTCACCTAACAGTTGGTATTAGAGCATATTGATTGTTGTAGGTTCTCCTAACAAGTTGGTATTAGAGTTACGGTTTATAGGAAGCAGGGTATTATTTTTTGATTACAGGTCATTCACAGGGTTTTCTGATTGAGTGGGAGTTTAGCAATGGCAGAAGAAAGTAAGCTACGAATGGAGAAGTTTAACGGCAAGAATTATCAACATTGGAGGATGCAGATTGAGGACTATCTGTAACAGAAAGATTTGTACTTATCATTGGGTGGGGTTGCATGCAAGCCCATAGATATGAAGGATGAAGAATGGAGTGTTCTTGATCGGAAGGCTCTCGGTTCCATAAGGTTGAGCCTTGCATCGTCTGTGATTTCCAGCTTATCACAGTGCAAGACAACGGAAGAGTTGATAAAGTCCTTGGTGAATTTATACGAAAAGCCCTCGGCTTCTAATAAGGTATATCTTATGAAGCAACTATTTACTTTGCAAATGCAGGAAGGTGGATCAGTACATTCTCATCTCAGTGATTTCCATGGTTTGGTAAACCAACTAGCTTCAGTCAATATTGTTTTTGATGATGAGGTAAAGGATCTCTTGATTTTATGTTCTTTGCCTGAAAGTTGGGACAGTTTAGTTATGGCAGTAGTAATTCTGCATCTGCTTCTAAAATCTTAAAAGTTGATGATGTTGTGAGTGTGATCTTGAATGAAGAAATACACAGGAGAAGCACAGGTGAATCATCAGGGAATGCTCTAAGTGCAAAAAGTAGGGGAAGGCAAAGGGAGAAGATTGAGCAAGGAAAATTAAGGTCGGGAAGGAGATCCGAGTCCAAAGGTATTACCTGCTGGTTTTGTGGAAAGAAAGGACATACAAAGGAGTGTTGGTTGAGAGATAAAGAGAATCAACATGCATGTATTGAAGAAGCAAAGGATCCAAATATTGTGGTACAGGATGCTCTCATACTTTCTTTGGATGGTCAGGTAGGATCATGGATTTTAGATTTTGGTTCATCTTTTCATGCATCCCCAAAAAGAGATTTGTTTCATGAGTATGAACAGGGAGACTTTGGAGTGCTCTATTTAGGGGATGGTACGCCTTGTCAGATAGTTGGCAAAGGGAAAGTGCAGTTGAGATTGCATATTGACAACACATGGGTGTTGAAGGAGGTCATGCATGTTCCAATTCTGAAGCAGAGTCTGATTTCTGTAAGAAGGTTGGGAGATGAGGGATGCACAATAACCCTCACAGCAGACTCTTGGAAGGTTACCAAGGAAGCACTTGTTCTAGCAAGAGGTAAGAAAGTAGGTACTCTTTATCTATCTACTTGTATTACTGATTCTACTTCTGGTGTAGATTCGAAGATGTGGTCTAATAGGCTTGGTCACATGAATAAGAAGGGAATGGACATTCTTGATTCAAGAGGTATGTGTTTAGATTCGAAAAGCATAGATAGAGTTCATTGCAAGAAAAGGAAATTTGATGCTTTTGACAGGAACAAAGAAGCCTTGGTGTTGGAGATGAAGGATAGAGATCAGTCACAGGGGCTGAATAAATCTGAGCAGGGTAGTATGGACAGAGGTTTGATCCAAGAAAAGCTTGTGGATGAAAATTTCATCACTTACAGGAACACACAGACACCGATGTCGATCACATGGGACCAACGTCGGTCATCCAGATATCGACATCAGTCATGTGCAGACCAGCAGGGTCGGTAGGTCAGGTAGGAGAAGTCCGACGTCGGTCATCAGGACCGACGTCGATAGTGGGGGACGCCAGTGTTGGCCAGGGAAATGACGTGGGCAGTCAAGGTCAGTGCAGAGAACCAACATCGGTCGAGAGCAGACTAGGAGATGGCTGAGATCGGTCACTGGAATGGATGATGGGTGGATAACTAGCTGTCAAGGAATCTCAAACACCCATATGGAGGTCAAAAATGGTAAGTGAACCTCATATTCATTGTTCACCTTCTTTATATTGCTTACTGACAGTCAAGAACTAGGAAGATGGAAGAAGCAATGCAGGTAGAATCCAGAAATAGTGGGAGCTTGGCATGGATGAGGAGTGTGAGTCCTTGGAGTAGAGCCAAACAGGTATTTGTTGGTAGAGTTGTCAGCTGGAAGGAAGCACTAGATAAAGGGATGGATTCCCGTTTTAGAGAAGAGAGTGGATGAACACATGAGACATAAGGCTATGGTATATGGTCTTGATTAGGCTGTAGAGCAATGGAGGTTTGACCATTGTGTTTTATCTTTACCAGGTTGGATAATATTAGCTACATTATCCTATTACTATATTGTGTTACTTGTTGCAGGGTTTCATATACAGGGAGTTTTTTGAGCTAAGGGTAGAGTTGGTTCAGAAGTATGTCATGAAGAATTTGGGAGCATCAAAATTCTTGTGGCATAAGTGACAGGTTCAGCATCATAGGTTTCAGTGGTGGTTGGTATTCAAGAGTGACTTCAAAGAGGGATACAGAGCCAAAGGAACAAAATAGATGGTGTACAGGTATAGGTACAGTAGCAGCTATTTATCTCCAAGTGGGAGATTGTTAGGGTGTGGAGCTAAAAGCTTCAACTATTTGCAAACACGAAGAAGAGGATGCTAAAGAACCGGAATCACCAGTGTCGGCATCATGACCGACATTGGTCAGATGCAGTGCAGAAGGAAATCAGCGACGACAGGGAGTCAGCCGACGTCGGTAGCACCAGACAGACAGGGACCGACGTCGGTCACCTGTGGCAGTCCAGAACTGTTGTTGACGAATAGTCAGTTAAGTGAAGCGAGTGTTTGCATGTCAAATGACTAATTATAGTCATGAGCTATGTGTCTAATTATTGTAGTTAGATTTCTATTTTTGTAACCATGGGATTCTATTTAAAGACCCATGAGGCATGTATTGTAATGACCAAGAAGGCAAGTAAAAGCATTGAAGCAAGCAAGGTCAAGGAGATCTACAGGTGTAAGGTCAAGGAGATCAGCTGAAGCATTCAAGGAGGGATAATAACTCAGGCTATAGAGTTGTTGTGTTGAGCAAGAGAGAGAGGGAAGAAGGTCTTGAGGTGTGGCAAGCCTTTGAGGTGGAGGAAGAAGTGGCATCTTCCTTATTGTATTTTCTTCTAGTAATATCTAATACAAGATTGTGTATTGTCTCTCAAATTCTTTGTTGTCTCAAGTTTCTAGTTACTTTATCATTCTGGTATAATTTCGAGTTTAATTGCTTATAAGAAAGTAATCAATTGTGCTTCCGTTGGATAAGGGGTCACCTAACAGTTGGTATCAAAGCATATTGATTGTTGTAGGTTCTCCTGACACAATATGATATTGGAAATTTAATGTGATATTTAGACACCATCTATTTATATTCTTCTATCCATGAATTTTATTGGCTTAACTCTACTCCTAGACACATTTTCCAAACCCTCTTTGGACCTAATTAGGTCTCCTCTACCCTATTTTACATACAATCACCTCTATTTTGTACATAGAGGTAGGTACAAACTTGAAACCCCAAAAATATATTAATTCACTTTAGTCTACATATGATCATAAAAAAATATCACATTTTATGAGTTAAACCACTCATAACACCAATTTTAGTTTCAAAACCCTATAATAGGGTTTGCATAATCTGAATGGACCTGAGAGGGGTTAATTTGGTTCATCAAGTTTTATATCAATTTTCAAACTACTGTAATATTAGAATAGGGTTTGTATTATCCTTCTGTATCTTTTCCAACCATTACATTCCTCACTTAATGTCATTGTTCATCAATTCACTTCAAGTTTAGGTCTGACTGTAGGACAAGACATAGTCTTTGTAGGGTCTAAGTAGAATACTTTATGAAATATGTGGCCGAACTAGGTTGAAATCACATGATAACATTTAAATACATTGAAAACAATAAATTTCTAATAGTTTATGTTTTTCATCCAAGTTTATACATAAACTTTCTTACATAAAGGGTATACTCGATCTTTTTTGTCATAACTAACAAGAAACACAGGGTCTATGTTTGTTCTCCTCAGATAAAATTTTAAAAATACCAAAATATAATGTTTTAAATAAAATTAAATGTATGAAAATAAATAATTAACAACATGTAAATTTGGTTCAAACACTTTCCACATAGTGCTAATTCACAAACAAATGCAAACTCAGTCTTGAACACTAAATACAGGCATGATAGGGTCTACAAGCTGGTATTCAAAATCAAGAAACATTTTTATTCAATTATTTGGGGTTTAAAATTATTTTAAACCTATAATACATCCCCATACTAACTCAAAAACATAATAATTTACATAATTATATGGTTCATAACCATTCCAACATTTCTTGGACTCCTTCAAGAACGTTGAGAGGTTTCTAACTACCCAACTCCTAACACACTTGTCAAGATGACTAACCATATGATTTAAGCATGTTAAAGTTTACACATTATATAACCTAACAAATAAGACTACATCATTTAATCTCTTCCACACATTATTGAGGACCTAAATTTGACAAAAGAATTCAAATTTTCAAATTTATAGAAATGGTAGGAAAATACAATATGAGCCCAAATTCAAATTTTGTGTACTCATAAAAATTCTAACCTAGAAAACCACACTCTAAATGACCTCTACCAACTAAAAAAACTCAAAATGGAGATAGTTGAAGATTCCCATACATCATACTACCAAGGGGATAAAATAAATTTTCCGTGAAAGTTATAACTAATATTGCTTTGATGTGCTTCACAACTACTCTCCTTCTTACTGACTTATGTTCTTTATTGCTTGGCATCTTAGATCCCAAGGCCTGCTTGAGGAAAGTGGACCTCCTTGTCTCTTAACTACTGCTGCAACTATTCTTTCATGTAGATGTACATTCTCTTTAGCTCTACAATTATACCTTATCTTCCCTCTTGCTATCTTCATCTAATTTGTACCTACAATGAATAAAAAATCATTAAATAAAACATGTATCTCCTCATGATTTTGAGGCAGAATCCAACTCTTTTCCTTGATTGTATGTTGTCCTTGCTACCTAGAACCTTCATGTCCATATATGGTTCATTCGTCATCTTTGAACCATCCACCAACTCATCTTGTTCCTCTCCTATTGTTTCTCCTTCATCTATAACTTGTCTTTCATCCTTAGTAGCTGCAACTTCATCATGTAGAGTGTCTTCTTGTACTTTACTACTCCTTACCTTCATAAGTTCTCTTATATTAGTCACCATTAATTTATGCCACCAATATATGTTTTATTTTATCATTTCCTTCACCATCTCTTTATACATCTGATGAGGATAAAAGTTATCTTCCTACTTCATTGCTTCATACACAATATAATATACTTCAAAATTCTCATACCTTTATTTGTTCTATTTTCCCAATGCTCATTTGTCTTATTTTGTGTCCTCTTGAGTTAGTATCACTTCATGCTTCAAGTCATCTTACCTCATAGATGACTAACCTAATTATTCCTCTTCTAACATCAAGAACCTATCTTGAGCCTCTCCTTCCTCTTGGTTCCTCTTGAACATCACTTGGTCAAATGCTTCCTCTTTTTGTTTAAGTTGATACATTGGATCAACTAACTCATCTCCTTACTAAACTCTCACACCTATATACACACATTCCAAAACATAACTAGACTAATAATTTTGAGCCTTACTTTACCCCTTCTCTATGTTCTCTTGCTTATCATCCTCAACTATTTTCTCACTTTACACACTTTTGCTTGCCTTTTCTTCTTCATCATCATTTCCTTGAGAGGCCATCTCACTATTTTTCTTATTCTAACTAAAAATTTTGGTCTAAGCTCCTCTAAAGGTTTCTCTAACTCTTCCAAGACTACCTTCAACTCATCAATCTCTCTCTTCACAACTTCCTCTTTCTTCATTTCCTTATGGCCAACTTCTTACTTAAAACTGATTTAACTATTTTGGAAATAATGGAGTTTTATTGCTATTTTAGTTAAAGGTCTGAGTTGACTAAATCAATAAATAATATTGTAATAATTTAACCACTAATTTGTATAATTTATTTTTATTTTTAACCTTTCTATAAATAGCAATAAATATGGATAAAATAAGACTTAGCTTAAAATGAATTGAAATAATTGTTACAAGGTCTGATATTGGCTGTGTAGGATTGGGATAGTGTCACAAATTAGGATTTGAATTTAATTTTATGAAAGGATAAGACCATTAATATAGGACACCCTAAAGTTTGGTGATGTTTTCCTCTTCTTCCACTATTATTCAAATTGCTTGCACAGACCTGCGGTTTTTGAGTTTTATTTGTTATCCTTGTGTGAGCCTACTTGTGAAATATTGACTGCTAAAAGCATATTAAACTCCTTTTAGAGGTGATTTGATATTCAAACCCTATATTTCATTGTGCTTTGATAAAACTTGAGGAAGAAGGGGGGTTTAGTATGTGTAAGATAAACTGAATGTGTATCCACATCCCTTGTGTGGGAACGCTACCTACATACCAATACTTTGAAGAGGGATCAAGCCATATGTAGTTATCTCACTTAATGTGCTTTGTATAGTAGTGTAATGTAGATGCAAAAATGATAAAATAGGTGTGCTTGAGGTGGCTAGGGATGGGTGTGAGGATTTGGATATGCTTGTAGCTATATTAGATGGTTTTATGTAGAGAATAGGTAAAGTTACCTCAGTGGTTTTCTTGTATTCTTGCTTGCTATATAATATTTGCCAAACTCCTTATAAATAAAATTTGAATGGGATTTTGTATATATCTATTGGTCATGGGTCAAATGTATTCACTCTAGGCCAACAAGATGAAGCATAGAAACTAGAAGGAAATAACCATTGTAGTTTAAAATGTAATTAGATAGGAGTATCGAAATAAGACACTCTAGGGTCTGGTGTTATAGTCCAAGTTGGGTACTCTTATCCTATAGGTGCAAGACCTAGGGGGATAGGATTAGCTTGGTAAATTCTACTTGGTTGAGGTGGATTGACCATTTGGAAAGCTTAGGATGATTAGGAATAAGCAAAAAGGTGTCTAGAAAGGTCATGAGAGTATGTGAGAAAGACCTATGGGTTGGGTGTCATAAGCCACACTCAAGATACAAATTTTGACATTTTATATAACTACATTTGCCTCCCCTTTATTCTAGTGATGCAGTAAAGTGAAATACTAGGATAAAATAAAAGTAGAAAGCATACTTGAACTTACCTAAAAGGGTGAAGCTCATAAATTTTTGTGATGGTTGTTGTGCATAGAGAGACCACATCATGAAGTGTAAATATACAATATAAAATCATGAGTAGATTAGTTATTACTAGACACACTATTTCTAAATTAAAAACATACAAAATCTGGGTAAAATATAAAGGAAGAGAAAGGAACAAATACACCTCATCAGGTATGTGAACCAATACAAAACCTGTTGTGATGTTGAATGATGATGAGTGATGCTATACCAAGAGTAATATCAAGAATGAAACTAAATGCTCAATTATTTGAGAGTGGATCAAGAATGCAAAATCTAGCCCTTTGGCTCCATCTTCACCCACTAAGTGAAGATATGTGATCATGTGTATGATAATCAATGTTTGAACTATGTGTCCAATCCCTCTGAGTATGTGACTCAAGAATACAAAGGCTAGCTAGTCATTTGGCTCCATCATTTCCCCATGAAGTAAAGCTATGAACTGATACTAGTAAGAAATGTGTGTCATATGAGATGGCTCCTAAATCCCATGAATGTTATGTAATTTGATAATGTGGCGTGGATAACCAAATGTGTGATGGAAACTAGGCAATTCTTGACCACTCAAAAAAGGTAGAGATTAGGCTTGTATGAAATCTACTCAAAAATTGGGCAATAAGATTATGTGTAAGCCACTCAAGGACGATGCCAACCACTCGAAAATAAAATAAGGCACACAACTACTAAGAATGCTTGGGTAATGCCATAAACTATAAAGAAGAGAAAGCAAATGTGCCACATACTTTACCCCCAGTCACTGGTGTCTATAACATGGATTCTGATCTATAAGTTATACCAACTACCGTATCTAAAATTGGAAGTAATATCCATCATTCCATGCATGATTCCCTCTATATCTATATTCTATGAGAAAAACTATACTGAAACTATTGATTCTGAACTGAACTATTGCTGACAAAATTGTAACTAGTCTTACCTTTTTGTCTGCTTCTAGAAAATCTAATTTTTTTGTTGTTTAGATAAGAGTGCCAAAATAGGACATTCTATTGTTTGGTGTTGTAGTCCAAACATGGCACTCTTTTATTATACTAATTTTGAAGACTATTCTATAATTGTCACTATTTGTCTAGTCTATTCTGCCTAGTTTGAACTCTGATTATTGTTCTCGGTGTTCTAAAATTTAATTTTTTGACTAGTAGGAGCTCTAATCTATGTGATAAAACCCCTATTTATTTCTCCCTTTTATAAGGGTAGGAATAAAGACCCTAAAATGACTTCCCTTAGAATAAAGAGCCTTGCAAGTGTGTTATGTTGTGAAATGCATAATATAGCAATGATAATCGAAAAGATGTCTTAAGATATAACATAGTTTGTATTGGAGATTGTTAGATCAGTAGGGGTATGCCTAGATAGATATAAAAATGTAATAACATGTGTAGTATATTGAATTGAAATTGGAAATGTTAATTTTTAGTTGTTAGTTATCAAGGAGGGATGGAACATGATGTCCATTTTGGCATCTAAGCAAGAAGGAGAATGCATGATGTAGATCATGGCATTGTAAACAATTAAAAAGCAAACAAGAAAATAAGCACATAATGCAAGAAGCAAGAAGCATACAAAAGTGGTCAATGGGTCAAGAAAATAAGGGACATGGGCACATGTCACTCAAATTGGGAAGTAAGCATACAAGGCATGTCCAAATGCCATATTCACATACAATTGAAACAAGCAAGGTTGGCACAGGGGCCACAAGCACATAAAAGAGTACATACAAAGGACATTGGAAAATGTCCTAAGGCACACACAAGAGATAAAAAAAGAACTGAGAAATTCAATCACATCTAGCTACATAAATCAAGGAAGGAAAACATGTAAATTCTAGAAAGACAATCACATCTAACTAATTAAAGCAAGAAGTGAAAGTATGCAAAACATGTAGTACAAGATTAGTAGATGTTAAGAAATAAATAAGTGCTATATACTAGTGAATGTCGATAGAGTAATCTATGTAAACTAGTAAGTAATGTACATCATCATGATAACTAGAGTGTGTGGTGTAGGAATGACACAATCTAGATGGTGTAGTCATGTAGATGATGCCCCCAGTGGGTAGATATGTCGATGTGTGTATTCAAATGTAGAAGTATGATGCCCCCTCAATGGGTAGAGTGAAACAATCAAGGATTTGGTTCTCCGTACGCACACTTAAAGAAGATCAATTGAATCATGGTAATGTAGATAAATCGACAAACAATATCATATAAAAGAAAATGTAAGTCTAGCATGGTAGAAGAAATGTAAATCATGGATGTTACATATAATTGAAATGTTTTTATGTTTTTGAATTATTTTAATGTTTTTGGATTTTAATATTTTGTATTTTTTTTGGTAGTTTGACATATTTGAATGTTATTTGGTATTTTGACATATTTGAATGTTTTAGGTATTTTGACATATTTGAATGTTTTTGATATTTTGACATATTTGAATGTTTTTTGGTATTTTTAGTATATTTGAATGTTTTTGGAGTTTATGGAATAAGCTATGTATAAGCAATCATAAAGAAACTACGTATAATTAATTGGAAATAAGCTATGTACTAATCATTAGGAGACTATGTACAAGAAAACTAAGAAATTATGTATAGGCAATCTAAAAGAAGCTATTTAAAGAAAATTAAAAAAAAAGCAATATATATACAATGATGTAAAAGACTAGGCTGAAGGGGGTTAAGGGTCCAAGGATGGAGCTCATTAGGGATAGAGATGGAGGAAGGGATCATGACCATCATTAAATGCCTCAAGATCATCATCATAAGTATCATCATATGCCATAAACTTTATATGCATGGTGTCATCCTATCGAAGGTGAACTGAAGGTTGCTCTAGTGGTGAAGAAGTTGATTCTCCTCTGGGATGTTTAGATCTAGTAATAGATGGATTCGGTGGAAGTGGTGAAGTTGGTGATGGTGGTGATGTAATCTGAATAATACCCTAGACTTGTATTTTATCTAATCTATATTATAAAGTTGTACATGAATCGATGTCATGGCCTATGATTTTATGAAAGAGACAAAATGAGTGACCATCTTACCATGATAACCTGGTAATAGATCTGTGTCATACTATAGGTAGTGTGATTAATCCATGATCAAGTAACATCTATAGTATAATCTATGGTTGATGTTGTGTGTTACCTACCTGAATTTGAATGACTGGCTCTATATCCATAGAGGTAACCATGTGAATTATATGTCTATGGCCATAAATGTGGAGTATATCTTGAGAGTGTAGTATGAGATGATAAGAGTGATGTAAGATGTGTAATGAGAGCTCTAGAGCCATCTCAATACTCTCCTAGGCTAACTAGTGTAAAGCTTAATCCATATAAATAGTCATCTATGAGTGTGGGTGTCGTATCATCATCTGAAGTAGCCTAGGAATCTATATCAACATCATGTACATATGGTAAATTAGAATTTACCATAAGGGGTAATTGTGATATGGGAATCTCATCAATTGTAGTAGTAGAAGATGGTGGTATTATGAGAGTATCTATAACTATCAGAGGAGCTATATTTGTAGAATCAATTGGTACTATTGGAACTATTATCGATCATTATATAATTGTAATAGGTGTAGGAACCATGACTGATGGAGTAGTTAGAATGACTGAAGCTACTTATAACTAGTTGAGTATCTGGAGCTGAGGACACAACTATAAGTGGAGGAGTGCAAGATGTGTTAGTATCTCTTACCTCATATGTATGTATCTAATCAAGAGAAATGTGATGAGGTGATGATTGAATTATGATATGAGGTGTCCCTATGGAAAAATAGTCGAAGATGAATATGTAATTTGATAATATCTGAATGGCTAGATATCTGTTGGGCATTATATAGGTATCCTTCATGGAGAAAATTAATACATTGATGAAGAGTAGAAGGTACTACCCCCATAATGTTTATCTAAGGTTGTCCAAGTAAAAGATTATAATGAAGAGGACCTGACTTGACCTGGAACTATGTAGAGAGGGTTTTGGGCCATACCATGATATCCAAAGTAATGGTGCCCAATGTTTATCGTGGTATATCATCAAACCCTATAATATTCTTATATGATTTTTGCATGGATGCCATATCTATGCCTATGGTCTATAAGAATGTAATATTACATATATTAAGTCTAGAACCACTATCAACTATAACTCTCTTAACTATGCTAGTTTTGACTTAAACTTATATAAATAGTGGTAAATTTTTATCAATAACTATCTGAGATGGCATGTCCTCAAGATCAAAATAAATAACATCTTCTATAGTTTTTAATATGTTGACCACTGATGCAAAATAAGAAAGCTCTAAATTAATAGGCATAAAAGTTTGAGTGAGTGCTTGATAAAGAATGTCTTTGAACACATTAGATTTAGAAGCAGTTCTAACATGGAAATCTTAGCTGGTGTGTTTCTCAACTGATCAATAATATTGTATGCCTTCTGTGGATCTACCTATGTGAGTGGGTTGGGCCTAGGACAGAAAGGAATATGAGGGTGGTGGGGATCCTAACCAGGTGGGGGAGGCATGATGGCACATCGAGTAATAACTCTAACCACATTATCTACTAGTCATATATGATTGATAGTAGCTACAAGAGGAGAGTAAAGATAATTGATGGGTCAAGGTAGTGGAGGGATACAGGGTGTCAACTGGGCTCTCTGGTGATAAGTAGTGACCTAGATAAGAGTAAAATGGACCATGTAACATAAATTGACATGAGATAGAGGTTCCAAGGGAGGTGAGGCAAGAGATATCTTAACATGTTTATCAATGAATGTGATAATATTATCCCATAATATAAAAATTAATCATGAAATGAAAAGAATGAAGATTTGCATTAACATATGGTAAACTTCATCATTCATGTACATGATAGGGCTGATTATGGTCTCATTATTATTTACAAGAAATGAAAGAAATGTCTTTAAATAAATGAGATCCATTTTTGTTTTTATGTGAAATTTGATTTTAGATGTAAGGTAATACCTCAAAAGCAATGGGACCTAGTATATGCAACTAGGGTTTTAAAAAATGTTAAAAAAAAAAAATTACTATGGAATTTTAAAATAAAATATGAATTTTTAATTTAAATATGCAGGTAAAAAATTAGAAAAATATTGAAAAAAATATTGATTTAAAAGGACCCCTAGTATATGCAACTAGGGTTTTGAAAAAATAATTTTTTAAAAAATTACTATGAAATTTTAAAATAAAATATGAATTTCTAATATAATATGTAGGTAAAAAATCAAAAAAATATTGGAAAAATTCTTGATGTAAAGGGACCTAGTATATGCAACTAGGGTTTGGAAGAAAATGATTTTTTAAAAATTACTATGGAATTTTAAAAATTAATGTGAATTCTTGATTTAAATATGTAGGTAAAAAATCGAAAAAATATTGGAAAAACTCTTGATTTAAAGGGACCTAGTATATGCAACTAGGGTTTGGAAGAAAATAATTTTTAAAAAATTACTATGGAATTTTAAAAATTAATGTAAATTTGTTATTTAAATATGTAGGTAAAAAATTGAAAAATTAGGAAAGAATTTTCCCTAAGGTTTCTAGGGTTTTTATGAACAAATGAAGTAGGTCGAGTTCACCAAATGATTTAAAAATATTGAGAATAATAGAGTTTTATTCATATTTTAGTTAAAGGTCTAGGTTGACAAAATCAATAAATAATATTGAAATAATTTAACCACTAATTTGTATAATTTATTTGTGTTTTTAACCTTTCTATAAATAGCAATAAATATGGAGAAAATAAAACTTGGATTAAAACAAATTGAAAAAATTGTTGTAGGGTTTGATATTGGCTTGGATAGTGTCATAAATTAGGATATGGCTTTCATTTTTTGAAAGGATAGGATCACCAAAATAGGACACCATGAAGTTTGGTGTTGTTGTCCTCTTCTGCCATTATTTTCCAAACTGCTTGTAGAGACCTAAGTTTTTTGGGTTTTATTTATTGACACTATGTGAGCATACCTATGAAATATAAACTATTGAAATTCTACAATACTCTTTGTAGATCTGATTTAATCTTAAAACCCTAGACTTCATTATGCTTTGATAAAACTTGAGAAAGAAGGGGGGTTAGTATGGGTAAGATGCATTGAACATGTATCCATACCCCTTGTGTGGGCACTCTACCTACATAGCAATAATATGAAGAGGGATCAAGCCATATGTAATTCTCTCATTTAATGTGCTTTGTGTAGTGTTGACCAATTTTTTACTCACAAGCCAAAATTGTTCACCTCCTTCTTCACCATTCGAAGGCAGTTGTTCCAGGGTGCATAAGTTTATGCCAGTGTTTCTCTATTTGGTTCGGCCTAAGTTCAACAAGTGCTGGGAAAATTCAAGGATGGAGAAGTCCCCGAGAGGATGCCACATAGACCCAATGACGTCCTGGTGGATGTCAAGTTTAGAAGAACAGTTTAGCCATTGGTTCTCAAGCGATGACACCCGAGAAGCTGTCAATTTCAAGAGGATGGAATGTCCGTTGGTTTTCAAAGATCGACGGCCAGTTGAGCGTCAAATTTATCAAAATAGAATAACCATTTGTTTTCAAATGAAGGAAGTGATAGCCATGGAAAGGGGCTCAAAATGTAGTGACCCACCAAGATGTTCGCCCCAGGGGGCCAAATGAGTCAGATAGGACAAATGGACAAGCGAAAGGTAGGTGATGAGTGAGCAGTTAAGTCCAACTAGCAAAAATTAGAGAAGTGACTTTGGTAGGTGAAATAGTGTCAGTGAATTGATCATTTGGAATGATAGCAGCCAGCAGTGCAATCGCTTCCCCTGTTTCACATTAAATTAGAAGGCAAACCATGTAAGTCACCCAAGTAAGAAATGCAAATTTTGAGCAGACAAATGAATAGCTCATTAATATTTTGAGCGACTTGTTTCTTTTCATGAAGGGACACGTATGCCGCTTGTAAAAGAAGGAGTGCCAAATGGGCCTCTTTGCTTCTCATATATATTATAGACTTGTTCATTTGTAATCATCTTTTCATGGATTTTACAAGGCGTAGCCCTGTTAAAATTTCCACCTGAATCAAATAAAAGCAATTTTCTACCTCTTCTTGGATAGATATTTTGTGTATGTTCTGAGTGTTTGATTTGTATTCAGTCATTGTCTTTTGATGCTCTCACAAGTTCAACACCGACACACCAGCGATCTACTAGGCACCATTTTTTGCAGCTAATAGGAGGAGAGCTCTATTTGGAAGTATAGAACAAAGAAAGTCATTTATAGTATGCATTTCATAGCATCTTGGTGATTCCTTGTTCCTATGTTTTCATAAGAACCTCAATGCCATTTTTTTTGCACCCTGGTTTTCCTACCAACTCTGAGTGTATGTATGTTGCTTTGTCTGATCCTGAGAGTGGGTGTGAGAAGGTCACCTTGTTTTGGTGTATCACCTCCTTAGAGTAGTTTATTTTCCTGCATCTCTTTTCCCTTTTCATCCCCCCCACTATTATTTGGCTATATATATATATATATATATATATAGACACACACACACACACACACACACATGCCTGTATTTGCACTTGCTGGAATAAACATGATACATCAAAGGGAGCTAGCCCTTATCTAGAGACTCTCCTCTCCTACTTCACCATCCCACAGGTGAGAGAGGAGTTTCCATGTTGCGAGGAGAAGGTAGGAGCTAGGCCTCCTTGCCCCAGGTGTAATCTCCAGCGTCAACAGTTTTTGGCATGCCCGGTGGCTGGGACAAGTTGTGTCCAAAGAGTTGAAGAATTTTTGGTGTGTTCTTCAACCGACCAGCCTTTGGAGGCTTTGCATCGAACACCAATGGTGACTCTAAGTTGAATCTACTAGTTAAGCAACCTGGTGCCATCAAAAATATACTTTCTTTATGTATAATCCCTTTGCACAAAATCATGGGCCTTATTTTCCTTCATATTACCATGATCAGACTCAGCCTCTTTATGTCATCCCCTTAAGCAACTCTCCTAATTGCCCTATAATGATAAGGGAAGTGGCGTTGGAATTTGAGAGGTAGAGAATGGAGATCAACAGATAGGAGGAGTAGTATAGATATCAGTAGGTGCTGATGTATAAAGAGGAGTGTTTGTTTAGGCAAGCACAGGCTTCGCAATCCATGGAAGAGGAAACAAAATGGAGAAATCCATTTGTCCAAGGCAGTTAGCCTTGTGCACCCCTTCCTAATCTGAATAAAGTACCTTATTTTGCACCAAATCCTTTCTATCAAATAGCGCTTGCTCACTCCAGCTCACCAAATGCATCTGCTCCCAATCTCGTGCGCCTGGCTTTCCAACATCAAAGGGCATCAGAACAACCCCCCATGGAGATCAATCTTCCCAATTATTTATATTTTGCATCTTCCATTGGGGGGAGTACCACCAGCTAGCATGTCCCTCTTCTAGAGACTCTTCTAGTGCATCAAGAGTCTCTTCCTTACATTCCTCAACCTCCAAAAATCTTACAGCATGATGCAGTTTCCAAGTTGGAGGAAGGAATGCCAGGAACTAGCTCAGAGCTTTGAAGAGGATAATGTTGGTGATCTCCAAGAAAGGCTCCTTCAAGAAAATATAGCCAAGAGAATAGCAAAGTTGGATTCCCAAATGAGATTCCTCAGCCAACGTGTGGTGGATCTGTCTGAACCCAGCCCATCCACACACCTCCAAGAGAGCTATCAGGCCACACCTGATAATGATGAAGTGCCAACCAAGTGGAAGGAGGAGAATCATTCGATTCTAGCTCAAGGACTACCTCCTCTTCCACATGTTTTCTCCACTTCACCCCTTCTCAAGAGGAACCTGTTCTTCAAGAGACAAGTGAGGAGTAGAAGATCCAATCTGTAGTCCTTTAAGAGGTTGTCATGAGTGACAATGAATAAGAAATCATCATTGATGCTTCTTGTGAAGACACCATCAGCAGTGGAGAAGATGCAGGTCTTACACATATGTAGATGTTCCAGCAATATGACGAGGAACAAATGCATGGTGAGCTCTCTTCCCCTTTGTTTGATGAACTTCCTCATTGTTTTGATGATGAGGATGACTATGCTGAGAAGCCTAAGTTGGAGGAGGATTAGGAGAATATCTTTGAACATATAGAGATCCTGATCTTTGAGGAGGAAAAGGAGAGGTCTATCTTCCTTAAGGAAGGCCTTGAAAGAGTAGAGGATGAGTCTGACAGAGCCTGTAATGAAACAAAAGGAAACAAGTTAGACCATGATACACTGCAAGGGAGTAATACATGTCAAAGGGCTAATGGTGATAAGCCAACAACCATTGATTTCTTGGTGAAGATCACCAATTTGAAGGTTCGACATGCAACAGGCTTCCATGGACAAGAAAAGTATATATATGTCGAAAGCATGCTTGAATCTGATCCACTCAGATTCTAGCCAACTCAGGTGACAGGAAAGAGGAGCAAGTCACCAAATCTCATTTTCTTTCAGCTACTTGCCTAGCACCATAAGTCTTCTTGCTAGGAAGGGGACTTAAGAAATTTTCCCTTCGATCTAGGAGGGAGGTGAGCTTTCCTGGTTAGCTATAAATAGTAGTTTGTTTTCAGTTTTTTTTCCTGCTTTCCCTAAGTGTAGTTGCACAAGTAGTTTTCTTAGTCTTGTGTGTGCTTTCCTTTCCTTGGAGGTGGATTTGCATGTTTGGTTCTAAGTTTTAACAGAGCTATTGTTGGTTCTCAAAGTTACTATTTGACTCCATGCCCAATGGATTTTCAAGGCAGCTAGATTCTAAGCATGGCAGGCATGCTTCCCCTGTGAGTCGCCATCTGTTGACCAATTTTTTACTCATAGGCCAAAATTTTTCACCTCTTTCTTAACCATTAGAAGGCAGTTGTTCCAGGGTGCACAAGTTTATGCCAGTGTTTCTCTATTTGGTTCAGCCTAAGTTCAACAAGTGCCATGAAAATTCAAGGATGGAGAAGTGCCCAAGAGGATGCCACATGGACCCAACAACGTCTCAGTGGATGTCAAGTTTAGTAGAATATTTTAGCTATTGGTTCACAAGTGATGACGCCCGAGAAGTCATCAATTTCAAGAGGATGGAATGTTTGTTGGTTTTCAAAGCTCAATGGCCAGTTGAGTGTCAAATTTAGTGAAATAGAATAACCATTTATTTTCAAATGAAGGAAGTGATAGCCATGGAAAGGGGCTCAAAATGCAGTGACCCACCAAGATGTTCGCCCCAGGGGGCTGAATGAGTCAAATAGGACAAATGGATAAGCGACAAGCAGGTGATGAGTGAGCAGTTAAGTCCAACTAGAAAAAATTGGAGAAGTGACTTTGGTAGGTGAAATAGTGCCAGTGAATTGATCATTTGGAATGATAGCAGCCAACAGTGCAACTGCTTCCCCTATTTCACATTAAATTAGAAGGCAAACCATGTATGCCACCCAAGCAAGAAATGCATATTTCAAGTAGACAAATGAACAGCTCATTAATATTTTGAGGGACTTGTTTCTTTTCATGAAGGGACATGTATGCCACTTGTAAAAGAAGGAGCACCAAATGGGCCTCTTTGCTTCTCATATATATTGTAGACTTGTTCATTTGTAATCATCTTTTCACATATTTTACAAGGTGTAGCCTTGTTAAAATTTCCACCTGAATCAAATAAAAGTAGTTTTCTACCTCTTCTTGGATAGATATTCTATGTATGTTTTGAGTGTTTTATTTTTCTTCAGTCATTGTCTTTTGATGCTCTCACAAGTTTAGCACTGACACACCAGCTATCTACTAGGTGCCATTTTTTGTAGCTGACAGAAGGAGAGCTCTATCTAGAAGTATAGAACAAAGGAAGTCATTTATAGTATGCATTTCACAGCATCTTGGTGAGTCCCTATTCCTATGTTTTCATAAGAACCTCCCTACCATTTTTTCTACACCCTGGTTTTCCTACCAAGTCTGAGTGTATGTATGTTGCTTTGTCTGATCCTGAGAGTGGGTGTGAGAAGGTCACCTTATTTTGTGTATCACCTCCTTAGAGTAGTTTATTTTCCTACATCTCTTTTTCCTTTTCATCCCCCCCACTATTATCTAGCTATATATATATATATATATATATATATATATATATATATATATATATACATGCCTATATTTGCACTTGCTGGAATAAACATGATACATCAAAGGGAGCTAGCCCTTATCTAGAGACTCTCCTCTCCTGCTTTGCCATCCCACAGGTGAGAGAGGAGTTTCCATGTTGCGAGGAGAAGGTAGGAGCTAGGCCTCCTTGCCCCAGGTGAAATCTCCAGCATCAACATGTAGTAGTGTAATGCAGATGCAAAAAATGCTAAACTAGGTTTGCTTGAGGTGGCTAGGGACTAGAGTGAGGATTTGGATATGCTTGTAGTTGTATTGGATGGCTATATGCAGAGAATAGGTAAATTTTCCTTAGTGGTTTTGCTTATATTCTAGCTTACTTTATAATATTTTCCAACCTCCTTCTAAATGAACTTTGAATGGGATTTTATAGAGATCTATTAGTCATGGGTCGAATGTATTCACGCTAGGCCAACAAGATAAAGGATAGGAACTAGAAGGAAATAACCATTGGAGCTCAAAATGCAATTATACAAGAGCATCAAAATAGGACACCCTAGGGTCTGGTGCTCATATCCTACAAGTGAGGGACCTAGGGGGATAGGATTGGCTTAAGAATGACCATTTGGAAATCTCAAGATGACTAGAAATAAGTAAAAAGGTGTCTAGAAGGGTCATGAAAGTATGCAAGAAAGACCTATGGGTTGGGTGTCATAAGCCACACTTAAGCTACCAATTTTGACATTTTATATGACTATAGAAACCTTTCAGCTCTCTTTCACTCTTTACACTCTCTCTATCTTCACTCTTTCTCTATGATTTACCTTGACCTATCTCTTCTTGACAATATTATCTTCTTGTCTCCTTCATGTGACTTGGTCTCTCTCTTCTTATCTTCAAGCTCTCCTTGAGCTTCCTTATATGAGATTTCACTAGCTCTCTCACTATCACCAAGCTTATATGGCTTAAGGGTTCTTTCCACACAATCTTACTTTTTTGCTTCTCTATCCATTCCTACAACCTTCAACACTCTTTCATGGACTTATCAAATACATAAAATGAAAAACTAAACAAACATGTACCTTCTTTTGATTTCAAACCTTATTTATCCTTTTCCCCAAAGAACTTCTCTCTCTAATACTAAATAATGTAGAGGTATTTGTAAAACTTGTCTATTATGGGTTAAAACATGAATCATATATGTACCTTTACCTCTGCCATAACACCTATCTCTGTATCTTGTTCTATCTCTTTGTCACTTTATCTCTTGTCTTTGTATAAAGGTTTCTAAGTTCTTATTTTCTTATTCACTCTTATCTCTTTAAAAAATACATTTAACTCTCCTTATTTTCTTTATCCTCTATCGTAGGACCCTCAACTTCATCTTCATTCAACAAATTTGGTTCTCACATTTCCCATTCTATCTAATAGCTTGTTTCTACTCTTTCACTTTGTAGTCTTCCAATCTTGTGCAAAGAGTCAATACATATCCTCCCATTAGGTATCCTTAAGTTCATATAAAATCATATTTCATTGTTTCAAGTCCTATTTACTTTCCTCTAACTAACCCATAGAACCTCCAAACACAACTCCTTATCATTCACTGTTTCCTTCCTTAGTTAAGGCTTTTTAGTAGCCTTTTCTCATTGTATAGACAAGTAAAATATGATATTGGGAATTTAATGTGATATTTAGACACCCTATATTTATATCCTTTTATCCATGAATCTTCTTGTCTTAAATATGCTCTTAGACACCTTTTCCAAACCCTCTTTGGACTTAATTAGGTATCCTCTACCCTATTTTGCATATAATCACCTCTATTCTATACACAGAGGTATGTACAAAATTAAAACCCCTAAAATATCTTAATGCACTTTAGTCTCTAGTTAATAACCAGAAATTATCACATTTAATTGGTTAAAACACTCATAACACAATTTTAGTTTCAAAACCCTAGAATAGGGTTTGCATAATCTAAATAGACCTAAGAGGGGTTAATTTGGTTCATTAAGTTTTAAACTACTATAATAGTGTAATAAGGTCTGTATTATCCTTGTTTATCTTTTCCAACCATTATATTCCTCACCTAACATCTTTGTTCATCAATTCACTTCAAGTTTGGGTCTGACTATAGGACAAGACACAGTGTTTATAGGGTATGAGTAGAATACTTTATGAAATATGTGCCCAAACTAGTTTGAAATCACATAAGAACCTTTAATAACATTTAAAACAATAATTTACTAATATTTTATGTGTTTCATCCAAGTTTCTACATGAAATTTATTATATAGAGGGTATACTCAATCTTTTTTGTCACAACTAATAGGAAACACATGGTCTGTGTTTGTTTTCCTTAGAAAATATTTTAAAAATACCAAAAGACAATGTTTTGAATAACCTTAAATTTATGAAAATAAATACTTAACAACATGTAAATTTGGTTCAAACACTTTGCACATAGTTTTGCTTCACAAATAAATACAAACTTGATCTTAAACACTGAATACAGGCATGACAAGGTCTGTAAGTTGGTATTCAAAATCAAGATTTTTTTAATTCAATTACTTAGGGTTTAAAATTATTTTAAACCTTGAATCCATCCATATAATAACCTAAAAACATAAACATTTACAAACTTTATATGGTTCATAACCACTCCAACAGTCCTTGGACTCCTTTAAGAACATTGAGAGGTTTCTAACTACTTAACTCCTAACACACTTGTCAAGAAGACTAACCATATGATTTAAGCATGTTATAAGGTAAATTTTACCCCTTTTATAACCTAACCAACATGAATAAATTATTTAATCTCTTACACACATGATTGAGGACCCAAACTTGAAAAAAGAATTCAAAATTTCAAATTTGTAGAAATGGTGGGAAAATGCCATATGAGCCCAAATTTGAATTCTATGTACTCTTATAACTTATAACCTATACAACCACACTCAAAATGACCTATAACAACTAAAAAAACTCAAAATGGAGACAAATAAATATGCCCTTGCATCACTTTTGGATGTCTTCTCTTATTTCCTTGTTGAGGGAATGGAGGAAAAGATTGCATAATTCTTGTTGGTCCATGTTAGGTGCACAAGAAGAGAAGTATAGGACTTGATACCATCCCATGAAAAAATTTGTGGTTGATTAATTATATTCTTACTTGATATACAATAACTCACATATGTCAATCTTTATAAGTTTTTTCATTTTAAAGGCTTTGATGAACTCAGCCATAAGTTGGTAGAAAGAGTGTATGGACCACTCAAGGAGGTAGTATTACGAGTCAAGTATTATCCCCTTGAGAGTCTTGGGAAATATATTTGATACAACCCCATCCAAAGATAATATTCCCTGATAGTGGTAACATAGGCTTTAATGTATGCATTGGGATCCCCTTTCCCTTTGAATTTAGGAAGATCTGGTATGCGGCATGGAAGAAGAACTCATTGTATATTAGTATATAGAGGATCTTTGATATATCAGGCATATATTCCCATGTTGCTAAAATACATCATGGTTGTATTGGTATTAGGGTTAAAGTGGGAGTCACATAAGGATTATTTTGATAATTGTTAGAGGGAAAATAGGAAGCATGATAAGGCAAAGTGGAATAGGCCAAAAAGTAGTTGTCTAGATGGGTAGAATTTGAATACATATGTAAGTAAGGAGGGAGGTTATTAGACATAGGAGGGTTGGTGATTTATTATGGTAGGGTATGTGTAGTTTATGTGTAACCTGATGCCACATAATGTAATACATAACATGTCTACAAGGGACATTATACATGAGAGGCACCTAACTTAGAGGTGTAAAGAATAGCAGGTTGTTGGTTACCACATTATTTTGTAATGGTGGAATGTATATGTACATATTCCCTACTATATTTTAAATAGGTATTTGATAAGATTAATATGTCTTGGAGGTATCAAGGTTGGGGACCCTATGAGTAAGGATATCTCCTAAGGTTTGGTAAGAGATGTGGTTTTGTGGTGGTATATGCTTTTATGGTGGTGGGAGCACATAAGTTTATTGTTTTGATGTTTGGTAAGTTGATTTTTGGATGGGAGAAGAGGAGGGATGAATTGGTGTAGGGGACTTGGGCCCTCCATTAACCTAGAGCTTGTTGGTTATTCTCTAGGTCAAGGATATGACCCACTAGGATGTTAATGAGATGGTTTGATCTAGAATTAGTGTTGGGCCTATGGTCTCCATGGAATGAGAGGCAGATGCATGAGACAGGTTGGCATGAAGGGGTTGGTTTGAGGTTCCCCCTAGAGTAGTGCCTATGGATGATGGTAGTGAGTTGAAGGTGTCTTAACTCTAACCAAGAAGGTGGGTATCATATTTCATTCAGCTGACCTCATCTCTAAGTGTCATATCCTTTATGGGTAGTGATCATATTTAGCAATGACTTCTATGTCTATGATTTACAAGATAATGAATGGCCTAGTAGCCACATGAGGAGTTACTATGCCTTTGTTAGGGTTATGGTGTTATAATCAAGGTTATTGCTTGTGGTTTTAGATACGTCACATATCTATTGAATAATAACCTTGCTCCTTGTTTGAATATTTGGAAGGGAGTAATCATAATATTGGAATTATACATTAGTGTTGAAAGTTGGATTATTCCAACTCATCAATGAGGGATTGCTAGAGCTAAGTTGGCTTAACTTATAGACCTATAGCCTAAGAGAACCACCAATATCATGTCCATACATATTTTAGGGGTATATGGATACCAAAAAATAAATGGAAGGAGGGAAGATGGAGAGAAGAAAGGAGAAGAGGAATAAATGGGTACACAAAGTATGAATTTCTTTATGTGAAGTTTACCAATTTGTATACACGTGAATATCATACGCTAAACTATGAACTTGACTCCTTGAGCTCTAGTCAAGGTAACTAACATAATAGATGGATTAGGGGTTTGGTTTAATGTTTGGTGGAATAGGATTTGGGATAGGTGGTGGTAATGGGTTCTCATTATGGAACCAAAATACCTTAGCAACATCTTGATGCTAATTAAGAGCATCGATCTATGCATAAACAAAGCCCCAATATCCTTTAGTATCTAATATCAAAAGAAAGAAAATTTCTTGGTCAATTCTAGGTTTAGGTAAATGAGGGAGATTAGCTTACATGACTCATGGGAAAAGGTTTACTTTGTTGGGTTGACTCTACTTGCTCATTGTCATACACTAAGTATGAATGATATAAAATAAAGATAGACCTAGAAATAAAGATGAGATGTGAATGTGAGGCTAGGTCTGGATAACATTTTATTAACATACTTTGTTTTGAGTGAGGATAATGATAGGTGGATCGGGGATGCGTTCTTTTTATTCTAGTGTGGCTAAAGAACCTATGATGAGGTGAGGAATGGGAATGGACATAAAGACCTCACATCTCAACTCAATGATAATGATGAATTATGAAATGATGGTGAGATCAAGTGATCTAAATATATGTAATATATCATGTCAGATAAGACCTAGTGTCTCTATGAGGGTCATCTGAATAAGACTAGGCAAAATCCAAGGAAAAGCGTATAAGCTTGTTTAGGCAATGACTTGTAAAGTGTGCTTCTTAGAATGTTGAAGTAAGGCTTAATATATGGTGCTTATGTAGATAGAAAAGATTATATATGATGTAGTCGATTATACAAATTGGCAAGGCTTTTTATATGGCTTACTTGTGTTATCAAGGCTTTTGACACTATTTTTGTTTGTTTTTGTTATTTTTTGACTTTTTTTGGTTTTGTAGAAATAAATGCTTGTTTGATGAAAATAAAGTGTTTAAATTAAAATAATAGAAAATTTGAAATCAAAGTAAATCAAAAAAATATATATATCCTTTTCAATGTTTGTAATGTATGCAAATAAGGAGAAAAGGAACCTATGTTATTATGAAAGATGTTGGTTTTTCCTAGATCTACTTGTATGCAAACTAGATGAGATGTTTTTTTTGTTTTGATTATTTTGTATGAAATTAACTAAATGTAGAAATTGAAACTATGCATTCTAGTAATGTGAGAAGAAAATGTGATTTAAAATAGTAATAATAAAACACTTTGTATGGATTTTCTTGTTCACAAACAAACTAAACTAGTTTTTCAACCCTTTTAATTTGCTACAAACAAACCCCCTTGTTTAATAGATTGCTACGATGAAAACAAGTTATGAAAATTCTGATTTTTTATTTTCAAATATTAAAATTCTATTGCTTTTAACCCTTAATATCATCAATATACTACCTTTTTGTATGCACCTACAATTATCTATGTTTCTATGTTTGTCTAGGTGGTTGTTTAGAGTGCAAGTGACTTATTTATATATTGAAAGAGAAAGGTTGTCTTGGGTGAAAATGATTGAAAGACTTGCTAAGATATTTTTCAATATGATTGACAAAATGTAATGTTAATTTGGAAGGAAACTAATCTACTAAGATATAAGCATAAAATAAAACTAGTGATGTTTTTTTAGCAAAAACAAATAAAAAGGAATATATCTCTTTCACTATCAAATTTAATTATTTTTTTGAATATAGAAAATTAATCTAAAAAAACAAAAAAACTACACTAAATCTAATATAATAAAGAAAAAATATTGAAAATCAAGAGAAATCCACCCTGATTCTGGCATAAATAAGCTAAAGTGCATGTGGTGTGTTGATAGAAGAATCCTCAGTATGCTAACTCTATATGCTCTTTTATAGATTTTGGAAAATCTCTATCTAAAAGATACACAAAATATAGAAAAAGATGTGAAAAATTAAGACACAATTAATAAATGGAGAGCAGTGGAACTGAGGTTGGCTAATGTCTTGGCTTGTAAATTCTGAGTTACTTTCACCAAGAACACTTCTTCACTTGTAAATGTGTAGCTGACTCAAAAATAATAGAGGCTGAATATTTTGGAAATTGTAGTAAGGTTATGGCTAAAAAATATTCTCAATATCAACTTTTAATGGTAATTTTCAAATATAAAATCAAGCCAAAATTGGCCTTCTCTTAGAAATATATGGGAGCTTACACAGAGGATTTCAACTAAGTCCAACAATGATTTAAACTTAAGAGGAACCGAGGAAGACTAAAAATAAAAGAGGGAGTAAGTTGGGCATAATTGGAGGCAAATAAAAGGTGATAAAAATAAAAAATGTGATGCTATTTATACAAAACATGTGAAAACTAGAGTCATGGGAGCTAATTTTAGAACCCATTTCAACTGTGACAAAACCACCACTTTATGTAGGGATAATTGTAGAACCGTCGCTTAAAGTGACCAAACCAACCTTAAATATTATAAGACCATTGTGTTTTTAATACAAAACTACCTCTTATTATTAAAAGTAATACATAAATTACACAAACTTCATATCAATTATGTAAATTAAGGGGATGATGCCTAATAAAGAAGAGTGGTTTCGTTACCTATAATGGTGGTTCTATCATCTATGGTCATTTTTTGAAACAAGGTAAAAATAACTAGGAAATTCAAAACCAAGGGGACCAAAAGAGGTCAAGAGAGTAATATTAAGTCATAGATAAGGAATATATATGGATATTTCCTTGTGGAGTAGGAAACAAAAGGTCATTACCTCATCTTCAAATTTGTATTGGAAGTGTCACATTGTGTAAATTTTGGGTGCATACAATTACCAAAATTAATTATATAGTTGATAATTCTAGGAGTTTTTTAACAATAAAGAGAGGAGGAAAATTATAATACATTAGAGAAGAGAAAACAAAGAGGTAATCTAGGAAATAAGTCCAAGAACTAATCAATAAAGCAAGATTTCAAGGAAAAGTATAGAAATATAGAGTTAAAGAAGACAAATATAAAGTGGAGTGTTTGTAATCTCTTTGCATCAAAAATTAATAAAAAAACATCCATTGGTGTATTTTATTCAATTTAAAGCTTATCACAAGTTTAAGTTTGTGTTATGGTAACATTTGAATCATATTTAGCTTGGAAAAGTGTTATTTCATATTATAAGACTAGAAAATATAGTTCTTTATTTAATAGTCAAGGAAACATGCTCTCTAACAATATTTTCAACTTGATTATGCACAAAAAGTGTTTTATGAGTTCATATGAATGTGTGATAATCTCATGTAAGCCTTGAATATCCCAAAATAATTCATAAAATTTAAAATTCTCTCGAAGTTTAATCTCACTGCCTGTACACAGTCTAAGAATTTGCAAATACAGTTGAGAAAAGTCATTTTCTTCATGGTTTTGAGAATTTTCAATGACTAAAATTATTTGAAGAAATATATATTGATTGGATAGACCACTTATAGGTATAATAATTATAATAATCTATAAAATTCAAATTTGTCTTTTTGAACGCTCTCAGCAAGTGTGCAAGCTTGTAGACCTTAAAAATAGGGTTCTGAGATAAAAACCTCCATAAAAAGAAAATGAACCAGCCAAAAAAGTTTTAAAATTTGTATAAGGGTTTATTTTAATGTGTTTAAAGTGAATAAAGTGTTTAAAATATTTATTAGTACCTACAGAAGGAGAAAATGTTGATTCTTAGTAATTGTGCCTATTTAAAGGGCTTCAAGAACCTTATTTTGCATATAATGAAGTTTCAAGAAAATACAAAGCCTAAAAAGAGTTTGATCAATTAAAAAACATTATATGAATGTAAATAAGTCTTTCCAAGCATAATAAATCATTATTTATTTATTTATTAACAATTAAGGTTGTAGGCATATTGTTCTCATTGAAAAAGACTACAAGTTGACTCTCTTTTTGTCCATTACCATTACTATGATTTTGGACCTTGACATCAACAAAGCCTATGATAGAGTTTTATAGGATTTATTTGACAAAGTTTTGGAATGGTTTGGTTTTATCTTTGATTTCATAAGGCTGATAAGTACCTGTATCTCAACATCTATGTTTTCTATCCTCATTAATGGTTATCATGTTGCATTCTTTCCTAGTAAGTATGGGATTAGTCAAGGTGATCTGTTATCTCCTTTTCTCTTTATCATATTTTTTAAGGTGCTTAGAATATCTCTTTCTTCATCCATATATAATATAAGTTTAAAAATTATTAGACTACATACCACTGTTGAACCTATATCCCACAAATAATTTGTGGATGATACAATTATCCTAGTTTAAGCTTTAGTTAAAGAGGCCAAGATCCTGAAAAACCTCCTAAAATATTATGAAGTTGCATCTAGCCAAAAAATTAATCTAGATAAGAGATTTATCCTCTTTGTGAACAATCATTTTATTAGGCAACACAATATTTCTAACATTATGGGATGTAATGTGAAATATATTCCTTCATCCTATCTTGGCTTTTTATTTCTTGATAAGATGCATGTGGAAACTTGGAACTCTCTACTATACATATTTCAAAGAAAATTGGCAGGTTGGAAAGACACCTTTCTATCTCATGATATAAAATTGTTGTTTATTAAAATTAATCTTCAAAATATACCTATTTACTTTATATCATTTTATAAAGTTTTGAAAGTTATCACAGTTAAAATTGAGAAATTCAAAAAAATATTTATATTGTCTAAAACTAAGAAAAGAAATAAAATTTCTTTGATAGCATGGGATAAAGTTTGTTTTCCTATAAATCAAAGAGGGCTAGGAATCTCAAAGGTTAAACCCATGAATAGATCTCTAACATCTAAATTAGGATGGATATTCCTTAAAGATAGAATTTTGTGGACTTAGATGATGAAGGATAAAAATTTAAATGGCAGGGATAACTTGGGAGAGAATTAGGAGGAGTTTCTCCCTTAAACATCATATTTATAGAATTGTTTGATTAAATGTAGAAAGATTTTATGGAAATTCTCTAGATGGAATATAGGAAGATGAGATAAATTTTAGATTTGGGAAGATAAGTGGCTTCTAAACTATCCCATTCAAGAGATTACTCCTTAGAATGAAATTTGTGAATATATCAAAAGGAAATATGGAAGTAAAGTGCATGATTACACCTTTAATAGTGGGAATGGAAGAGAGTGGATTGTTTTAAATTTGTAGGATGACAATGATGATCATGCTAAGGTCATTTATGATCTTAATATCCTTATAAAAAGTTTCTTTTTGAGTAAAATTTATGTGGAAGATAAGCTCATCTAGGATGAGTCCATGGATGGTAACTTTACTATTAAAATAGGTTATAAAGTGGTTATTGAGGTTATTCTAGATTATTTTCTATGAGAAAATTTTTGGGTTAAGAAGCTAATTCCTAAAGTGAACATATTATTTTGGTTGGCTATCCAAAATAAAATTCATACAGTTGATAATCTCAAAAAAAGAGGTTTATATATTTCCAACTGTTGTGTCCTTTGTGAAAGCAATGTTGAGTCCACTGTGCACATTATGTTAGAATGTACCTTCACCTTTATGATGATAGGTGTTATTCTTTCTAAGCTTGAAGTGGATTAGGAGTTGCCTACTTCTCTTTCATAAATTTGGTATGAATGGATATTCCCCTTCAAGAGTAAAAGTATTAAGTCTCTTTGGTCTATAATTCTTCCCCATATCTTTTGGAATTTATGGAAAGAAAGGAACTATATAATTTTTAAGGGAATATAATTTAAATTTCAAGTTGTGGCTTTGAAAGTGTCTAGTCTTTTGAGAGAGATTTTTCTTGTCCTTAAGTTGAATGAGGATAACATGATTAGTGAAATTGAATAAAAAATTACTACTAATTAGCATATTACTTTAGATTCAAATCCTTATTCAGATTTGAAAAAATAGGCTTGAAGCTTGACCAAGTGGTTATCACCATCCCCTAGCTAGGAAAAATTAAATTTTGATTGCTCTTCAAAAGTTAATCCTCTGAAATCGAGAGGTATAAGAATTTTGAAGGATAATATGGGAAAAGTGGTTTCAACTTATGCTAGGAACTTTGGTGTTAAAACTAGTCATAATGTTGAATAATTGGAAACCTTATGGGGGTTAGACTTGCCAAGGAAGTTGGTGTAGTTGATATTTACGTAGAACGACACTCCCTAAATATAATTAATTATCTACTTAAAAATTAAATTCCAGATTAGAATATTAGCAACATTATTCAAGAGACTCTAGATGTCCTTGAAAACTTTCAACAAATTTTAATCAAACATACATTCAATAAGGTAATAGAGTTGTTTATTAGCTCATCAATCAAGGAGTGGACACTTATGAGTTCACCAATTTGTATATGTTTATAATGTTTCTAATTTACTCGGTGAAGTTAATCAAAATATTGAAGGTGAAAGAGGTAATTCTTAAGGTTTTTGGTTTTTAGCTTAATATTTATACCAAGCTCACTATGTGGTGTCTACCCTTTGATATTTTTAAGGGGGGCATTTTTAGTATATCTAGTTGAAAATTATAATCCTATTCCTTAGTTTTGGGGAGCAATCATTTTAAGGCTGAGGTATTTTCTATCAACGATCACATGGAATTATTTTTATGTGTTGGGAATGAGAGTAGATTATGGTGTCATTATTTATGCACTCATGTCATTTTTATCCATAATAAGGATTGCACTAAATCAAGTGTATTGTCATTATTGAAGTTCTTCAAGTGTAGGTTATTGATTTCAAGTTTGAGTTTAAGAAGTTGGGGTGTTTTTGTGAGTGCATTCAATTAGGTGAAGATAAAATAGGAGTTGAATTATGTCACATTGAGCCTTCTACTTTGGGGGCTATCAAGAAAAATAAGGTTGTTTGGGCTATTCTAGAGGATGGGGGTTTGTTCAACTACATGAAAAGGATTTATGGCAATGACACTCATCTTTTCATTAATTTTACCAAGGGATGGAATTCAAGAACCATAACTATGAGGGAAGTCACTATTGTTATTTTTGAAGAGTTGATTTCCCAAGTAATGTGAATGAATAATCATGGGAGGAAATTCTATAGGAACAAATGTGAGAAAAGTGAGGAAATGGAGAAATTCCTCGAGCTAGGAGAGGAATTGATTCTTTACCTAAGATATTTTCTTCATGAATCTCTGCCTTAACCTTACCATGAGGTGGCCAAATAAATCATGAAGTATGTCACACTTGATGTAAGGTATGGAGCTATGCATTTTTATCATTTTGTCTTTTTAAATCACTTTACGCATAAATTTCCTATTATTTTGTCATTTTAATTTTGGATGTCACTTAATAATTTCATCACTAAGACATAGTTTGGGAAAGATCCCATATGCCTTCATCAATCCTTACTTGACCTTTTGTATAGCCATGCTAAATCCCTTGAGGTTGCACCACCTATAACTATAAAATTGGTTGAGATGTCTAGGAAAGGGAAAGGAGAAATTTTAGTAAAGGAAAGGGGAAGGGCCCTTCCAAAAAATACATCATCATTAAAATTCCTATGAATGTCCCTATTTTTACTCCTAAGTCCATAAGAAGAATTTACATGCCTTCATTATGTCATATTTTGAGGAGGATTAATTAGAGGTGGAAACTACAAAGGATGAGAAGGAGGTTGAGGTGTTGGTAATAGTTATCATGAGGTGGATAAGCTAGTTGAGGATTTTTAGAATGAGTTATAGAAAGATGTTTAGGGTGATGATTCTAAAGGGGATTATAAGAGGAAAAATTGGGAGGAGTTTGGCAGTGATGGTAGCATCCAAGACTATTTCAAAGTGATGGCTATGTAAATTGAGCTCCACAAGAATTTATTATCATGGATTTTTAAAGATAATAATTTGAAATTTTTTGGTGGCGGTAGTTCTAGTATTCCTAACAATATTTTTTTGATGAGGGTGAAGATGTGGTTTTTCAGATGTAAAAGTTGGAAGTCAGAGCTAAAAATATTGAAGCTGAGAAGATCATGATGTAGGTCACACTTCATAAATAGGTTCAAATAATTAAGGTCACCATAATAAATTGTGTGTCTAACATCAATGTTCTTGGAAAAATTATCATAGAAGATAAAGAGCAATAAAGTGGAAGCTAGGTTAGTAAGAGAATGAAAAGGTTGGGTAAAGAAAAAAGTGTGGATCTAGATAATTCATACATGGAGGACATTGAAAAGGTCCTCAATGATTTAGAGAAAGAGTGGAATCTTGTGCTAAAATAACTACATATGTAATGTTTTTTAATGTGTGTGTGTGTGTGTGTGTGTGTATATATATATATATATATATGTATATATATATGTATATATATATGTATATGTATGTATATACATATATATATATATATATATATATATATATATATATATATATATATATATATATATATATATACACATATATATGTATGTATATACATATATATATATATATATATATATATATATATACATATATATATATATATACATATATATATATATATATATATATATATCTTATTATGGTTTATTTATTACTTTGTTGTGTATAGTCAGTTGTTTTGTAGTTTTCCTATTTTATGTTTTGAATTGTTCATCTTTGTTGTTTGTTGACCTATTTAATGTAATTGGGATGGGACCCATTTAAAACTTGCCATTTTCAATCAATCAAAAAAATTAAATATCAAATTCAAATAATTGATTAACCTATAAACTTTTACAAAAAATTAAAATTATCTAATTATACATATCTTTTGACATGATAGATTTGATAGTCACATCCCTCACATCAAAAGAGGGGAATATATTTGGATTCTTATGTAATTTAATATTATCAGAGTTTGGCACATTGCACATGATTCATAATGGTTTATATATCTCCTAACAAGATAGTCTTTCCACCATATAGGAACACAAAAATTCACAAGATTACCAAACCTAATTCACACAATACTTAATTGCTTGCTTGAATGCAACTTGATTACTGTACCTAAGCCATATCAATTGGATACTTCTCGACCTATGTCTATATATTATCACATAATAGAGATTTAGGGCATTCTACTAATAAATACTAAAAATTATGACATAAGATTCAAGAGATCATTGAGAGTAACATGAATAAAATTGAAGGCCATAGTTATATATTAAATGAATGTCACAACACCTATTTAATGATTTCATATTTTCAATAATCCACTATCTAATCATGACATGAAGAATCAAGACAATGTTCATTAGAGAACATTTATACATCATTTGACTATTCCACATGAGCTTGAATTTGATAACATTATTTCCATGGTTTGGAAGTATTAACAAAAAGCACCTTATTTTTCATTAATGACCATGAGATACCACATGATTATTCAAACAATGGTCTTATTTACATACATGGTTTTGTTGATTACCAACCTTTTATCAAACGTGGTATGATTGACAATAGTTATATCAAAAATCTAATTATAGTGTCATTCTTAAATATATGAGGCTACATTGAGCAAGATTACCTTGTACAACTATGATATTCAGGATTTATGATGGCATTACACATACATCCCTTGGTGGTATTGTTTTGATGCAGGTGCATCATGTTCAATAGGTCAAAATAGTCTTACCAATGTCTTTATGAGTCATATAGGTCTATTAAGTCATATAATCCTTGTAGAGGCATTAACAATTTTTTTAGATCATTTAGTGTCTTTGGAGACTTTTCCCACCAAAACTCAGAATTTGAAAATTCAATTGTTTGTTTTATAAATAGATGATTAAATGCAAATGCATAAGGATTATAATGAGTTGTTATGGAAATTTTAGTGGTCTAGTATATATATATGAGTACTATATCCATTTTTAGTGTCATGGTTATCTTTAGAAGTAAAAATAAGGCAAATGCAACGAAATACTATTCATAACAAGTCATTTTCCAATTTGGGTTTGAGTCGTTGAAGGAAAATCTAAACTAAAATTGGTTATTCAAGTCTTGGGAAATGTTTTAAAAACTTGATCAGCATCAATCCTAATTGTAAGGAGGATTTTGAGGTCACCATCAAGCATAAAAATATCAACTTTTCTTTAGAGAGAGACAAATGACAATCTGCAGTTCAAGAATAGGGTACTCTTTATGTGTTGAAATGCATTTTTTTTTTGAAAATATATGTCTAATATCATTTGAATTGGTTTATTTATGTAATTCATATATAAATGAATAATATTTCATGCCATCTTAAGTGATTTTTTATTTGAATCAGATTATATGTTATTGTTACTTTTAATACCATGTTTCCTCTATGTCAACAATCATTTTTACTCACTTGAATTACATATAACCAGTGACATGAGCTTGGTTTAAAGTTTGTAAAGGTTGAATGAGGATATTAATAGTTTGATACAAGTTTTAGGAATATCCAAAACATCTTAGGTTTTATGAACAATAGTTAAGAAGCTCTCAGCTTCTGGGTACCCTAAGAAACCCTAAAATAAGGTTTTAAGACACAAATTGAGTTATAAATTCATTTTGGACTATTGACAGTTATTAAAAAATTAGGTAATGTGTTATAATGTGTTTATGAGCTATTACAAGTGCTAGTTGGTGGATAAAAGTCTTGTAGAATGAGAAAACTCTGACTGTGTTCTTGAATTCTATAGGTGCTCATTAAGAAGGTACTAAAAGAGAGAAAATATATTGTTTATCTCTATCCTTTGACTCCAAACATTGTATTGAGGTTTTTTAAGGTAGTGTGATCCATTTAAAACAATTTAGAGGGGTATTTCAATTCATTTATTGAGTTTATAGAGTCAGACCAAGCAAAAAGGTTGAATTAGGACTATGCAGGCCTAAAAAACAAAATTATCTTTGAATTGCTCTTTTAAGAAACCAATAAACTAAATATTGGTTTATTATTAATATGTAAAAACTATAAAAATTGAAAATTTTATTAAAATGGTTATTGAAAATGATTAAATATCTAAACACCTTCTTCTTAAGACCTAATCAACCTAATATAGTCATATAGAAGTCTTTTGAGTTGAGTTGAGTTTTGGATCATCAAGTGTTTTGATTAGTGTTTGAAATTATATAAACAACCTATAGAAAACCAATATAAATATTTTAATCCATTCATTGGTTTTTTAATAGGATTTAATCAATAAAATAATCTTCTAAGTTGAATAGTGTCATTCTCAAGATTCAAGTAATTGTCTTATTAAAAGTTGGAGGTTTCCTTAAGAAGATTGAATCTAAAGAGATTCATTTAGCATAAAATTATGGTATTAGAGATCAGTCTAAGACTGAAATATTATTCAAATAAATTATAACTTGAGAGATTAATAAATGGAAACAAGATCAATAAGTGGTCCTAAGATACAACCCACATAAGTAGTATTGCTTGGAGATATCATAAATCTCAATGATAGGTTATAAGCCATGGATTTAGCACAAGGAAGAGGAGTTGATATGGGTGACATCAGTGATAGAGAATATTATGGAACTCAAAAAGAATAATTACCTATAGATATGGAGGAAAAATTAGTAGAAGAAATATTTGTCAAAGCAATAATGGGTATTAGTGTAAAGCCCAAGATAGAAGTTCTAATGTATGATGGTAGCATGAATGTGGAAGATTTGATAAATTAGATAAATGTTTAATATAAATAATCTAATTATTAGAATGTTGATGAAGGCAAAAGAGTGAAATTTTCCATGATAAGGCTCAAGGGTAATGAATCCCTATGGTGGGATGGTGTGCAATAAGAAATAAGAATAAAAGGAAAGTGTAAGATTAAGATCTAGGGTAGGATGATGGCAAATCTTATCGGTAATTTTAAGCCTAAATATTATCAAACTAATCTTTTTAAGAAAATTCTAAATCTAAAATAGAAAGATATGTCAATTAGGGATTATACTTAAGAATTTTATAGGTTGACTATAAGAGCAGGATGTATTGAGGAAGACATGGAGAAGGTGGCCAGATATATGAATGGGATAAGATTTAACATTTAGGATGAGATTAATCTTTTTACACCTAGAATAGTTGAAGAGGCATATCAACATGCCTTAAAATCTTAAGAAATAATGTCAAGAAATCAACCTCAACATACAATAGGAAGGGGTATAATTTATAGAGGTAAATAATAAAAAGGAGGATGGAGACAACTACAAGCACACCAAGAAGAAGTTATTAGTTCACATAGACAAGAAATATTTATGATTCAGGTATTACTTTAGAGGTAGAAGTCCATTCAATAGAGGAAGAGGTATATGATTCATTGGTAAATGTTTTAAATGTGGTAAGTTTGGGAATAGGTCTTTTGAATGACTTGAAAATACATCTACAAGGAGTTCTTAGATCCAATCCATGTGTTGTATGAGGTATCTATAACATAATAAGAGTTCATACAGTCTCAATTTTTAAGAAGGTAGATGCCTTCAAAACCCTCTCAAACCCTAAAGTCTCAATTTTTAATAATTAAAAGACCATTTAAGAATTTTAATGTGAAATCTGAGAGTTTTAAAGGTAATATGAAGTTCTAAAAAATCCTCCCAAATCAACCTCCATCATCATTTGGCATGTGTGAGTAGTTAAAAGGCAATAAACCTTCATATTGAAGCAAGTTGTAAGTTGGAAGCAGTGGAGTTTAATGTTTTTAGGGATTCAAATAGTTGAGATCATGTTAGTGAGATCTCACACCATATCCACATCTCAAAAATTCTCTATAGAGTCACTAAATAACCCCTCAGTGCCTATAGGGTTTAAAACTCCTCACATGCAAAGTATTTCTTCTAAGATGTAGGTGTACGCATGAAGAGTAATGGAAAATTGATGAGATATGAGATATTTATAGAATGGGAGTGATTGAAAAAAGTTTTCAACATGGTATCCAAGCTTATCAAACTATCCTCAGACCTCTTTAAGGCAAGTAACAGGCCCAAAATGGATAGAAGGTTGTATAAACACACATACCAAGATGATTGTGCTAAATATACAATCTAGAATGATATACTATTAACAAACCTTACATATTTATCATTGATAAGGATATTAAGAAAAGTTAAATATATTATAATTTTATCTATATATCATTGGAGGTAATTTAATATATAATATTCATCAATAAAGGCATGTAATGAGGTCTAACTTAGAAATGTACACCTACAACCCATACACAAATCAAATGGGCATAAAGAGGCATGTTTTGCATTAATTTGAGGTATGGAGATTGGAATTGAAATTATTATAATGATAACCTCATATTACTAACAGATAAAATCTCTCCAAGAGATAAACAAGGTTGAAATGGCATAAATGAGGATCCAGACATGCATAACAAGGTGGATTGTACACCTACAAGCAATATTGAGACTTGAGGAGTCAACATGAATATAGAAGTTTGAGCCTTGAGAGACTAATAATGAAATTGGTTTAATATGGTTATATATTATCTAAAATAACTTAAAAATATCCTTTAATTGATTGGAAACCCCAACACTAACCTCTTCCAAGGTAGGTTTACAGTAATCCCAGATTTGAAACATCATTTACAAGCCTATATGCATAATATGAGGAAAATGTGAATTTCTTTGTTTGATAATTATTTTTTAGGCTGATAAAAGTTCTAAAAGACCATTATGAAGACTCTAATTTTATTATACTCCTTGTGAGATACATAATCATCCAAGGAGGATCCATTCTTGAGCTTTAATAGACTGTTAGGCCTTGAGGATAATCTACAGGCATGCCTACAAATTATGGATTAAAGATGTAATTCTAAGGTTGAACATGAAGTATCATGCTCATTATATTTTAATAATAATATTAATCATACCTTCACATTTATTTTATACATTGGAAAGAGAGGAAGACACCAAAATAGGACCATTAGGGTCAAATGTTAAGACGACTCACAAACCCTCATTATAGGCCAGATCAGGTTTTAGGTCTTTTGAGAAGTCAAATTTATTATATTAGTGTCGTGAGACATATAAGGAGGTTTTTCATACCTCATTAAATGATTTATAAATAAAAACTATCCATTGTATGCCCTTTTTGCATAAAAGTCTCTCTCAACCTACACACACAGTCTTACCAAGCCTAAGAAGGCATCTTATTCATGTTATAAGTCTGTCCACCAAGTGCATGAGTCTAAATGGATCTTGTACGTTTTAAATAGGTTAACCTAATCTAACTTCATGAAATTAATTAGAGGAGAGATGATTTTTTCTTTATGAACAATTTATAACAAATTAGAGCACTCAAAACCTCCTTAAAACCCTTCTAAGAGCTCAAAAAGACATGGTTTTTTAATCATAAATTGAAGGAGGATTTGCATGGGTTCAAATGCCTTTATATTATGTTAATATGGTTCACATACTCCAAATTATTGGCATTATTTCATAGGTTGAGGTCCTAAACTTTATGAACAATTGTTAATAAGGTAAGCGCTTAAAGCTACCAGTTTAAACCTTCAAGGAGTTTGATGGAGAAATTGGTGGTTTGATTGGCTCTAATATATTAAAAATTACATATAAAAATATTTAAGACATCTATACACATTTTGAACATATGATGGAGCAAAATGTGGACACATGCGAGAAATAAAGCATAGAAAATGGCCTAGAAAAGATTGTTGCAGGCATATTTATAGAGTTTTGACTCTATACAGGTCTTTAAATAGTTGAGAAGGATTTTTAAGCCTAGGAAGAGGTCTAATGATGCATTTTGATCCACTATAAATACTTTCATGGTGATTATAGATTTTTTTAATCAATATTTTATCTAACAATCTAGGTCAAATGAAGTAACTTTCCCTTGCATTGATGGTGTTTATGTTGCAAGCCCTCCTTCAATGTTGTAAAGCCTCTCTAAGGAAAATACAATCCATTTATATGTTTTTCAAAAAATTTCCAAGCTAATTATGCTCTTCATATCTCCTAATAAGATTGAAACAACAATTTGGTTATGCCTAAGTGAGAAACATATGTCAAAACATTCCATGGTAGTTGTATATGTTATTAACACAATACTAATCAAAATGGGAGTTCCTCGAGAATAAACAAGGTGTCATGAATATGGAGAATAGTTATGCTACATATCCAAGAGGACTGAGCATCATCGTGATATAGTTTTAAATGTGTCAAGGAAATTTCAAGTATCTAGAGACAAGTGCAGAGTTGTAACTCAAAGAATCACCAAGAAAGGGTAGTTCAAGAGAAGAAGATGAGTCATCAAGAGAAATAACAAACTTCCACATCACCTTGTGAAGATCATCATCAAAATATGTGCACACATGTTGAGGAGATATTTTAGGACTATTTTTTTTGGTAGGTTTTCTTGTTTATAACTAATTTCATGAGTACACTGAGAACTATCATGGCTTCTCCAATGTACACATTCTCTCTCCCTCTCATTTTATTCTATAAAGTTGGCCTTAAATGGTTTGTAATAGATCCTAAACCTAAGTATAGATAATACCTTTTCAAATAAAACTTGTACTTTTCCTTTTAAATTAATACATGTTGATTTCCAACCTTCTTAAAGTTACAACTAGTGTATTCTCATGGTGGTTGATGAATTTCAGTGATAGTTTGTAACTTTATTTCATTTGTTCTATCTCCTTATATTTTTGTAGGTTGTTAGTCATCCTAGTAGGTCATATGAAGAGTGATGCATGATATTACAATGTCTAAGTTTGGATATTGCTTCATTATTGTCCTTTAAGAGACCACTTGATCACCCTTCTTTATTAGTGTCTTGACCATTACCTTCATATTGAAACAGTGATGCTTGGAGACTTATATTGAGTTAGTGCAATAGGTTTAAATCCTAGTTCATATTATTAACATTGTATATGTAAGTGGAGGGTGTATACACACTATATTTTCAAAATTTTATCAATTACTGACACTTTGTATCTTGTAGGAACCCATCAAGTCTCAATCTCTCTAAGTGCATGCCTTAAGGGGTACACCAAGAAAGGGGTGGGAAGACCATTGGTGATTCATAGGATTGTTCTCCTTTTTTTCACATGCTTTATACACACTTGTCTCCTAAAAACATTATCCATAAGCTTTTTATTCTCTATTTCACACTCTCTATCCATTTTATACCTTTTATCCCCCTTTTCCTAACCTTAACCCCTTTTTGACTGTTGACTATACTAGGTCGATTGGGTTGACCCTATACAATTTTGGGTAAAATTCACTTAGGATCTAGGTTGGCCCATGACCTAGTGAATTTCTATCTAAAATTGTGCTATGTCGACTGGGTTGACCTTGTTAGCTAAAACTTTTATAATGTCTTAGGGTTAAATATGCCTATATATACAAGCTCATTTCACCATTATTTAGAGAAGAGAATAAGAAGTAAGAGATATTGTGCATTTGCTTATTAACCATTATACTCAAGGAGAATCTTTGGAGATATGAATCTTGTCTTTTGGATGCATTGATAGATTATGTAGCCTATAGCTGATTTGTATTTATCATCCTTACATACCACAACAACCTCTTGTGAAGCACCTTTGCCAAGGGAGAGATTGTGGCTCAGTAAGTTCATCTTCAAAATTAAGTATTCTTAACTTTGTTCCTCATTTGAAATAGTAGATAGATATGCATTTGTACTTCTCTTCTATGCATTAAGATTACGTACACATTTATGTGAGTATATGTCTCTTATGCATGTTTAATTTTGTTGTTTGTAACCCCCACTTTGTGCCACAAGCTTTGGTGATCACTAGATTAGATTTTATTTACTTGTTATTAATTTAGTGAGATATGAAAACGTAGGACTCCCTTAGGGTTATTACATGAATGTGCTTGATTGGAGGTTTTGTAACCCTCCCTAACATAGTGTATTATGGTAAGAGATCCCCTAATTAGGTCTAACAGATCCCCATATTGGTCATGTTTCTGATTATCTAATGTGTCCTGAATTGAAAGTGTATGGTATGATCTATATTCTCTGAGTTGGGATTTATTTATATACATGATACATTTTTTATTGCATACATTCTGGTGAACTTGACATAAATATAACCCTTACATATTTTATTTCATGTTTTTAATTATTTTAGCATTTTATTTTTATATATTTATGATACTGGGTCGATAATATTGATTCAACTCTAACTTCTATGAAAAGGTTCAACACACAATCACATCAATACAATTATATTCTATTTATGCAAGTATTTCATTAGGTACAAGCTACTAGGTTGACCCTGTCGACATAGTACACTTTTTTTTCATCAGGATCAAAATACTAGGTTGACCCTATTGACACAATACACTTTTCGACTTCCAAATTAGACTACTAGGTCAACCCTATTGACTCTATACATTTTTAGACTTCTAGAAAACATGCTAGGTTAACCTTGTCAACATAGTACATTTTATAGGTTTTCAAAAAATAGTAAAATTCAAAGCTAGGTCAACCTAGTTGACAAAGTTAGTAGAATTTGCAAGTATAAATCAAGGTACTTCAAGAATAATCTCATTTTCCTTTAGATCCTCCAACCCACCAAGGTTCCTTTCTATCCTTATCTATCATTTATGTTATTCATTATAGTTCTACTTTTCATAGTTTGCATTCTTTAAAACTACCCTTGTATAGTCAATAGTTTGACCCTATCGATGCAGTTTTGTATTCTGTATTATGTTTGAAAAACTAGGTTGACACTATCAATGTAGTTATTTTTTAGACCCTTGCTTTTACAGTATAGAAGTGACAATATCAACTCTATTCTATAATCTCTACATATAATATCATTTTAAATGAAATTGTATTATGTTTCAAAGTTCAAATTAACACTTATATGTTAGTAATTAGCTCACACTTTCATTTTTTGTTGCTTGCATGCTTAGAATAGATCACATAGTCTAATTAGATGGTTTTTCAATATACCATTTAGTTTTACTATTTTCTCTTTTATGCACACACTACCAAATCACAAAATCTTAAAATGCATTTTAAACAATTGTCTAACCATGGCCTACCTACTTAGATTTCATCACTAAGGAGGAAGCCAACTTGGTTTTCTAGCCAAGTATAAACACGTGGTTAATAGTATGTATTGGCTAAGCACCCAAAAATATTATCATTTTGGTGTGTGTAGTGAGGGGGTAAGCCCCAATACTAAGCCAATACCATTGCCAATACAAATCCCTTTCAACCTAAATGTCCTGAAACCATCCTTAGATTGCTTTCTAGTTCATTACTTACAACCTAATTCCTATCACATCTAAAAATCATATTATAATAATCTAGCCATATTTAGTCTGACCACTTAGTTAGCTTTTAATTTCTAAGTTGATTGCTTGTTCTTTGATCAATTGTATGTTGTACTATAAAAACTTGCATTAGCCAACATTGGTGTAAGGTTTTATGCTATGTGCCTCAATTGGATCAACCTCATTGACCCAATTAATTACGTGTTTCCTTTCATTTATTTCTTTCAAAAGTACTTCAAAAAAAATTCTTGTTTTAATACACAATCATTCTACTTGACACAGTCTCTTACAGACTGTCTATTTTTCCCTTACCTACTATACTAGGTTGATTTTGTCAACTCTGTACACTTTTTTAGTCTCTATTTCTAGTACTAGGTTGACCCTATTGAATTTATACACTTTTTAGCCTCTATTTCTAGTAATAGGTCAACCCTATCAACTATTTACACTTTTTTTAGCCTTTATTTCTTATACTTGATCAACCCTTTCGACTCTGTATTTTTTTTAGGCCCTATTTTCTATACTAGGTCGACCCAGTCAACTTGGTATAGTTTTCTATCACTTCTTATTTCCTTTTTTTACATCTCTCTTTCCTTGTTTTGTCCTTCTCCTTCATCATGAACTTCCTATTTGAAGACAACACTGAGTTGAATTCAACAGATATGATGAGTTTTACCAACCATCATAGGGTCCCCCATAAGTAAAGTAGGACTCCTCCCCTCAATGAGAGTAATGTTCATATAACCACTCATATAAAAAACTATGGGACCCCTCCTCATTCATCTTCACTTCATAATCGTCTCTTCTAAATTGAAGATCAACATGAATTAGAGTATATCCTTGAAATTCTCTTCTTTATCTCTAAATTTCCTCAACTTCGATGAAAGGATCCTTCTACCATTTACCGTATCATGATTAGTGGTGAAGTTAAAAAGCCAAATTCACCTTCTCCCACATTCTCACATGGATTTAGGGATAGTAGTTTTTTTTAATTCTCAACCTCATCCCTCTATTATGACCCCTTCCCATACCATGAACTCTTCTTATTTAACTTATTCTACCTCCATGCCTAGTATCTCCACTAACATGGTAGGTTATACATCTAGTGGGCCTTTTCTAAGACCTATTATCCTCAACTCTTACACTAGTGTATCATTTTATACCCAAGGTAATCATACTTCTAGTGCTTCTTATTCTCATCCCTTCACTATTCCATTTTTTGCCACACAAGAAAATTTTGCCACTAGTGCCTCGCATTCAAATAGTTCCTCTCAAGCTCCTACCAACACCAATAGTGGTACCCAAGCCACTAATTCCAATTCTAATGTTGCAAATAATGCCAACAATGTAACTCAAACCCATCAATGTTTATTACAAACACTTAATCAAATGAGTAATTTTCAAACTCATAATACAAATCAAATGATGAGAATGTAAAATCACCTTCTCCATCTTCAAACTCACCCTCAACTAACGCTTTAGGGAATGTTTATTTAAAATGTTCCCCCACCTCCTCTTCAATATTCCCATGGTAATCTCATCCCTTAACCTCCTCTTGTCAACAAGATAATTAAACATATTCAAAATGAGCCTCGTACAACTCAAATTGAGAATATTGATATAGGAGGTATCAACCCTACCATTTATTACAATGGATCAACTAATCCTACTCTTCATCTAAAAACATTTGGAAATATATATAAATATTGGGTCAAATTGAATACCTTTTTCACTACCAAGATCTTAGCTAAAACCCTCATGGGTGATGATTTAGATTGGTACAACCAACTTAAAACTCATTCTATTATTAGTTTGGAAGATTTATTAAATGCTCTAGTTCAAGAGTTCCAACATAGTGATCTTCTTGAGAATACCTTCACCCATTTTATCGATTATAAGCAACTTGAAAATGAAACTACTGAAGCTTTTGTTAAATGATGGAATACATTGTCCAGCAAATGTGAACATAACATGGCCAATGATAATCTCTTCCATCTCTTTACCAATGCTCTTTTTCTCAAGTTGTAATATTGGGTCTACACTCTCTCTCTAAATACCTTAGAGGAGGCCATTAATTAATCAAAATGTCAATATTTCCTTATGCATCAATTTGAGCCACCCCACCTTCTACGGGTACTTGTATCTTACTTAAGAATAAGAATCGTCATACTACCTATGATGGTGTCATGGACTCTTATGACACCATTCACACTATTCAATTTGTTTTTCCTAATAAATATTTAGAACTAGCTTCCCCTTCTCAACAATACACTAATCATCACTTATCCTCACCTAATACCATCAATGTTCACAAACCCTTATCCTCAACTAAATTACTAAAATGTCTACCTAGGCCTCTACCATGAGAACTTGACCCCACTTATCCTATCAAATCTTGGTATGATCCTAACTAGTTTTATTGGTTTCATGCTAGTTGGGGTCATTCTCATGAGACATGTAGGCAGATTCACAATTTGGCTATGGATTTTATTCTTGGTCCTAATTTTGACCATGATTCTATCATTCAGAAATGCCAACAAGCCTATGACATTGATTTCAAATCCCACAAAAATAATACTAAATCTCAAGCTTTGAATCAAGCTAATGCACATTTGTCCATCTATAAAGACCCTCTTCCAAAGCACTAAAATCACTAAGATAACCAAGACAATCCCACCCCTTCCACCAATAATGTAGAAAGTCTTGTTGACCCAACTCCTAAAGAGAATGTCGTTAATATGACTAATATACAAAGGGTGGTTTATTTCATTGATCCTCAACCTATCTAGACCCCTCCATTATCTTGCACATTTCATATTATCTAAGATTCTTCTCCAACTCACTCAAATAACTTGGGTCAAGATGAACTTATAAATTTAATGACCTAATCCCCATTCCTTCCTTGGATAAGACTTCCCATTCTATTTATAACTTATCTCCATATTCTTTACCTAACACTAAGGACACTTAAGCCTCTATTAATACTTCCTCTAATGATTCTAAAAAATGACCTACACCAACTACTTCATCTTCTTAACATAGTTTATAACCCTATTCTAAACCTTCTCCCTCTTATCAACACAAATTCCAATATACTTTGGCTCCTCCTTTCGAGGACCTCCTTCAAAACTATGCACCTATTTCTAACAAACTTATTATGGGTTATGATTATTGGGATCCCATCATGGAACTCAGTAATATCCCATCCCAAATTCCATTTATTGAGCTTATGAGGACCTATCTATGTCATCAAAATCATCTTATGTAACTCCTGTTTGAAATGAACATCCCTTGTCCTCCCATAGTAGGATGTGAAGTAACCTTATCTTGATCTAAAGATAGCATATTACAGCAATGTGAAAAGATGTCCATCCATGTTGAATAAATAATGGATACTTCTCTTTCCTTAAAATTTCCTATCACTTCTATGATTCCTAATGAGATTCTACTTTGTGTGTATGATCTTCCTCTATTCATTAGTATCCAAATTGGTGATATCTAAGTCAAGCATGCCTTGATTGATGAGGGTTTAGGCACTTGTGTTGCCTCTCTTGATTTTATCAAAACCCTTGGATATTTGAATGCAATCTCAAATCCACACAAAACACATGTCAAGGATATGACAGAAGGTAAATTCCTCCTTTAGGTTGTGTGTGGCTCCCCATTAATGTTCCACCTAACACCATTCATGTGAAGGTGATGATATTTAACTTTGTCTTATCCCATAACATCTTTCTTGGTAGGCCATGGAATCACTGTATGAGAGCAGTTACTTCTTTTATCTACCAATGCATTAAATTCCCTCATAATAGAGATATCTATAGGATTCAAGGTGACACTAACCCTTAGAATTTTGAATAATTCCAAGATAATGGTGTCTTCAAGATTCCTACTTTTAAACCTTTGCCTGGTGTTTTATTTTATGAGTCTTAAGGATTTAACTTTCCCATCAATTCCACTTGAGGTTACAATGGTCATCTTAAACTCATTGGGAATATTCCCCCTAGCCTCCTAGATTCTAATAATGATGAACTTGATGAGATCAACCTAAAGACTAAAACTTCTAAGATCTCACCTCATCTCATCTCTCAATTTACTACTTCTTTGTAGCCTTGTTCTCACAAACCACCTTGTGATGACATCCCCATTGTCTTGACTAAAAATCAACATTCCATTAATCACACCTCATTGAATGACAATGTCATCCCCACTTATGTTATTGATCTTCACACACCTAAATACAATGATGGTTATATCTTAGATGATCCATTCTTAGGTGGTCTTGTTCAAACCCATGACATTGAAATTATCCATTATCATTCCTCTTTGCTTCAGTATTTTTGTGCATCTTCCCATATTATATCATATATAACTCCTAATTTTAATATTTTCCCTCTTTATTATAGTGTAAAGATGGTGCAAACACCTTTAATTTGTGAATAAACATGTAGGAGTATGCTTATGGATTGTGCTATGACTAGGCCTTACCAATTTTCTAGGTACCCTGACCACTATAGCCTGCTTATCCTTGAGATGCATGTAACCCTCCTTTAGCCTTTTATAGAACGTACCCCTCCCTTAGTAGATCCTACTTTGGATCCCATTCCTACTCTTTGTCAGGATCTTGCTCCACCAATTAGAGCACATATGATTACTTCTTGTATTAGCAACTAAACACGGAATTTAACTAGAATCAATAAGTAACTAGAAATATGAAACAACACAGGAGTTAAAAGACAATACACAATTGTATTAATAATCACTCAAAAGAATATACAATAAAGAAGATGCCACTTCTTCTTCCACCTCAAAGGTTCGCCACACCTCAAGACCTTCTTCACTCTCTCTCTTGGTCACAACAATCAACTCCAATACAGAATTGATGTTCACCTCTCCAACCAGTCAGTAACACGCTGCCAGTACACCAAGTACACAACCATACTCCAAGTAGATCTCCTACTCTCTACTGCTTCCTGCAAATCACTAGACCTTACTCACCATTGTAGATCTCCTATAGAAAGTCATGCACACATGCTGACCAAGATCATACACATACGAAGAACCCTGCTGATTCTCCAAACTAGTACCCACCTTGGTACTGTGGCACTAGGAGGAACACACCATTGCTCTACTCTATCTGAAAGAGCTTATTGCTCTCTTACTTACTAGCTACAAGTTTACAATATAGCCCATGAGTCCATATATAGATCTCATGCTTACAATAATTAGACTATCCTAATTACAATAATTAGACACACAACTCAAGACCAAAAATAGCCTTTGCATGCAAACACTCAGTTCAAAAAACTAACTATCCATGGAATAAGCAGTTCTAGAACTACCATAGGCAACCGACGTCAGTCCCTGTCTGCCTGGAGGTGACCGACATCAACCGACATACTGCTGATGTCAGTTGCCTTCCTATCCACCCTACCGTCATCAGTTGCCTTGTGCACTGCACTCTGCCAATGCCGGTCTCCCTGGAACTCAGCAACCTCCTCCTTATTTGCACTAGTTAAAGCTTTTAGCTCCACATCCTAATAATCTCCCACTTGGAGATAAACAACTGCAATTATACCTATATCTGTACACTATCTAATTTGTACCCTGGATTGTATCCCTCTTCAAGATCAATCCTGAAGACTAACCACCACACCATGTGATGCTCTAACCTTTGTGCCTTTGTCATCTAAGTAACCTACCGCATTTGCATCTACAAACCTATGTAGAAAATAACTTGACCCTGCATAGCATGTCGACCTGCCGCTGATCCCTATAAGAATCCACTAAACTGCCCTTCAGTACCTCCTCCTCGAATTGGCTCCATACTTTTTGACAACTCCCACTACTTGGGAAAACTTAGGTCTACACTAGACCTTATGTGATTTCGAACACTTGTTCTAAGCTCTACTTGAACTATCCAGCCCTTGGTGTGCTTTCCAATTTTGCATCCTACATCATGAACCCCGCCAACACCGTCTTCACATCAGCTCCCACTAGAGATAAAATCTCCATGTCTCTTATGCCAAAGAATTTTGCTACTCTAAATTCTTCCTGACACACCTCTGAACTAACCTTACCCTTAGCTTAGCAAATCCCTATATGTACAAAACCTGCTAGAAAATTACCCACATACAGTAACTGGATAATGTTGCGACTCATCATCCACCGGGTAAGACAAAACCACAATAGTTACACTGACATTGACTGAAGCCATGCTTAGTCATCCACCTGTCAAAACTTGTACCACTGTCCTGTAGCTTACTCAAGACCATATGCCTTGGCCTTCTGTCTCATGTATCCATCCACTCTCTTCTTTAACTTGGGAATCCATTCCATCTCTCAGTGCTTACTTCCAGCTGACAACTCTACCAACAAATACCTATTTGGTTCTTCTCCAAGGACTCACACTCCTCATCCATGCCAAGCTCCCACTGTATCTAGATTCTACCTGCATTGCCTCTTCACATCTTACTAGTTCTTGACCATCAGTAAGCAATATAAAGAAGGTGAACAATGAATATGAGGTTCACTTACCCTTTTTGACCTCAATATGAGCATTTGAGACTTGTTGATAGCTTGCTATCCACCCACCATCTGTTCCAGTGACCGATCTCGGCCATCTCCCAGTCTACTCCCGATCGATGTCGGCTCCCTGTATTGACCCTGACTACTGACGTCATTTCCCTGGCCGACACCAATATCCTTTCTGCCGACGTCATTTTTTTCATGACCGATGTCGGTCTTCCTATTGCTGACGTCGATTACTGTCTGACCAATGCCAGTACCTGTGTTCATCTGTGAGTGATAAATTTTTAACCGTGAGCTCTCCATGGATCAAAATCTTGATCAAATCAACCTTGCTTTGCTCAAAATAATTCAGTTTCCTCACCTGATCTCTATCCGTCATCTCCTCCATGAACACCAAGGCTTTCCAGTTCTTTAGCTTGTCAAAGACATCTAACTTCCGCTTCAAAACCTGCATTCTCCTCCTACATATGTGACCAAGCCTACAAAGCCACATCTCTGCAACAGAAGGTGAATCAGTAATATAAGTAGATAGATAAAGGATACCTACTTTCTTACCACCATCTAATTCAAGTGTATCCACTATGAGAGTTACAGTGCATCTCTCATCACCCAAATTTCTTGAAGAAATTAGACTCATCTCCAAGACTGGTACCTGCATGACTTCCTTCAACCACTGTGTGTCATCCATCTACAATTTTAGCTTCACTTCCCCTTCATCAATCATCTGACAAGGCTCTCCAACCCCTAAATAAATCTCTCCAAAGTCTCCAAAGACATACCCATGAAAAGATGCTCTATTTCGGGCTGCATGGAAAGAGGCAAAAGAATATGTAAACAAAGATTCTACTTTATCCATAACATCCTGTGCAACATTACCTACAACATATGCTTCTATGCGCTAATCTTCTACCGACCAACAATCTCTTTTTACCTGTTCTTTCTTTCCATCAATCAGACCATTCATGCTATTCAGTTTCTCCATTTGTAGCTTACTTTCTTCTACCATTTCTATACTCCCACTCAATCTGAAACCCCTGCGAGTGACCTGTAATCAAAAAACACTACCAGATCTGAACCACCTGTTAGTCAACCCAACCAAAAGCTCTTATACCACTTGATGGTATCAACTCTTGAACCTACAACCAAGGCTCTAATACCACTTGTCAGGATCTTGCTCCACAAATTAGAGCACATGTGATTACTTCTTGTATTAGCAACTAAACACAAAATTTAACTAGAATCAATAAGTAACTAGAAATATGAAACAACACAAGAGTTGAGAGACAATACACAATTGTATTAATAATCACTCAGAAGAATATACAATAAAGAAGATGCCACTTCTTATTCCACCTCAAAGGTTTTCCACACCTCAAGACGTTCTTCACTCTCTCTCTTGGTCACAACAATCAACTCTAATACAGAATTGATGTTCACCTCTCCAACCAGTCAGCAACATGCTGCCAGTACACCAAGTACACAACCATACTTCAAGTAGATCTCTTGCTCTCTACTGCTACCTAAAAATCACTAGACCTTACTCACCATTGTAGATCTCCTATATAAAGTCATGCACACATGCTGACCAAGATCATACACATACGAAGAACCTTGTTGATTCTCCAAACCAGTACCCACCTTGGTATTGTGGCACTAGGAGGAACGCACCATTTCTCTCCTCTATCTAAAGGAGCTTATTACTCTCTTACTCACTAGCTACAAGTTTAAAATATAGCCCATGAGTCCATATATAGATCTCATGCTTACAATAATTAGACACGCAACTCAAGACCAAAAATAGCCTTTGCATGCAAACACTCAGTTCAACAAACTAATTGTCCATGGAACAAGCAATTCTGGAACTGCCACAGGCATTCGACGTCGGTCCCTATCTGCCTGGAGGTGACTGACATCGACTGACATACTGTCGATGTCAGTTGCCTTCCTGTCCACCCTGTCGTTGTCGGTTGCCTTGTGCACTGCACTCTACCGATGCCGGTCTCCCTGGAACTCAGCAACCTCCTCCGTGTTTGCACCAGTTGAAGCTTTTAACTCCACATCTTAACACTCTTGCTTTAGCTAAGTCTATCCCTACTTCTTATCCCATTGCTCCTTCCATTAAGCCTAGTATAATCCCTTCACCAATAACACCTTCCTTCAGTGATGGTTTGCTTCCTTTACCATAAATGGATCCATTACCCATGAAAAGGGCTGATGAGCCTTACCAAATTAATTTCATTTTTTTTACACCTCCTCTTATGATAACCTCTACTAAGCCTATTCATAGGCATATATATTGCTTTCATGGCATAGATAATCATTCATCCATGCATTCTTGTAAGCTATGATAATATATTGATACTTTGCATCCTTCTATCACTTAGTCCTTAGACAAGGCTATATCTCCCCTAAAGGTACTTTTTGAGTATATGCCTAAGTATGGAGAGGTGTATTATATTTTTCACTAATGTGGCACCCATCACACCAATCATTGCCACATCCTTCACTATCACCTTAAAAATCATATCTTAACTAATCTCATATATTCTACCATTCCTCCCATAGGTTGTTCCTACAAGAAGGCTCCCCCTTATTCTCCTGTGGTTCCCCCTCATATGGTTCCATCCCCTCTTATGGCCCCTTCATCACCTCCTATTCATCCACCCATGAATCCTTCACCCATGTACCTTACCTCACTTGTGGATCCTTCTCCACCTATGAGTGCCTCACCTGTGGAACCTTCCCCACTGGTGATCCCTTCATCTCTTGCAGAGTCCATTCCCATGTATTTTTCTGAGCATCCCTTGCCTAATATCCCTCATCAACATGATCCATCAAGCATTCCTATCTTTTCTATTGAGGATATTAGATGTGAAGTATTTTCCCAACTTTTTTAAGTTGAAGATAGATGAGATAGTAGCTGTAGTTTGACTCCAACTTCATAGATATTTATCATATGTTCTAGATAATGTGTGTGGGATAATATATTAGTACTTATAAATACATGCATGGTGTTTTTACATTTTCATTTGGATTAGATGTGTGCTCCAATATTATCTTTATCTATTTATTATATCATTTAACATTATGTCAAATTCTTATTTATCTTACATGGTGACTTTGATTTCACACTTTATATTTCTTATTATGTCATTTATGTTTACTTATGGATGTCTTCTTTATCATTGTTTTATTTTTATTCTTGAGTTTCTTTATTAAAAACTCCATTGTTCTCTTTTCATGATTATTTGTTATCTTATCTCTATAAACACAAATAATTATTATTGTGACTTGGTTATACAAAACTTGATCCCTTTAGTCAATCCTTCTCTACTATGTAATCAATTAACAAACAATTTATCTCATTATACTCTATTATTACTCGTCCACTTTATATCTCCTTTTTTCCCTTTATTCCTTTCTACAAACTAAGCATATACATGGTTGAGACTTGAGATAACATGTTGTTTCATTGTTAAGCCTAAGTGTCCTAGTCAATCTTGTCTTTGGTTACTTAGATTCCTTTATCCAAAGCATATATCTCATTTGTGTCTATCACTCTATCTCTCATGATTGGTCATTAAAAATTTGTATGGAGGAGGAATCTTAAAATTCCTTAAAAATATTCAAAATCCAAATCACTTAATAAAAGACAATAATTTAAAAAGGCAAAAGCATTCAAAATTCTTAAAAGTCAAATCACACTAAAAGACGTGATTCAAAGCACATATCCTTCTTATATTCAAAGATTAAACTCCATAATTGGCCTCACAATAAATATGAGGTCCATTAGGGTGTGTTAGGCCATTAGATTAGAAAATAAGAATAAAAATATCTTTTAGTGCTACCTACTTTCTCATGCAAGTACCCAATCTTCATAGTAAATCGATGGCTCTATAAGGGGTCTTGAGGAATAAGGAACACATCATGGGAAGGTAGGTCCATTTTTCATTTTCTTTTACCAATATACATTCATTATTTGATCTTAGTAACATGCTTATTTACCTACACAACTTTATGTCTATAACAAACAGGTTTTCTTTGTACATTGATGGTCAATAGTCACTTAGTGTCTTCTCATCTCCTTAGTATGCCCCCTGTCTCCTGAGGTATTATCATAATATGCCTAAGTTATGATTTTTACATTCCATTTTTTCACTTCATACATTATTTATTTTTTATCTTGAGAAATATTGTTTTGTTCATTGATCACTCCCATACGGATTCCATTTGTGATTTGCATTATAAGACCATAGATAAGACTTGGCCTTCCTCACAAATTATCATAATTTCACATTCATATTACCAACATCCCTTATTACCATATTTTCACATTTATTCCACTTCATTGGTGTTTCCTTTGTGAGTTTCAATGTAAGATCACGGATAAGCCCTGGCCTTCCTCACAAAAAATTCCAATAATCCAAGTCATAATCAAAATTACATGTGTCATATATGAGATAAGATGTGATCAATCATGAAGTTACATGTCATTAACATGCTTTCCAACTTGATTTAGTATGTTTTATAATTACTTCATTTCTCTTTCACTTTTATTTTCTTATTTTCTAATTGCATGTAAGAATCCAACCATTTCTTGAATTTTTCATACTTCCCATCTTGAATTAGTGTGATAAATTTAAGACCAATTTTTTTTTCTCTTATACTTCCCAACATGATTTAGTATGATTGAATAACTTAATTAATTTATTTTTATACCATTTATTATTTTACATGCTTTCCACTTTATTACATTACTTTCATACTTCCCAATGTGATTTAGTGTGACTTTACTTCTTTTTAATTTGGTGTTAATTTTTATCTTGGTTTAAAAACAAACTTTTTACCATCTTGATTACCACCCTTTAGTTTTTTATACTTAGTCATTTACTTTTTATTATACATTTCCCAACATGAAATAACGTGTAATACATTTTTGATTGATTATATTTTACCAAAAAAAATTTGCATGTTTCTTTTTAACCATGCATGTGTCCTACATAATGGTAGAAAAGAAACCACAATTCAAATATTTATTATGACATATACAATAACCACTAAATATATGTTCTATAAAAAATATATTTAAGCATCCACAACCACAACCATAATGCAAATACATAAAATCAATGTCTAACTATCAAAAATAGACATCTATATATATTATGTCTTTTGTATACAAAGTAGAAAAATACATAGCTCCAACTCTATGTTTAGGCCCCATCATGCCTATCTCATGGCCTAGCCAAACTACCCATAGATGCCTCAGTCTAAATCCTCTAAATATAACACTATAAAGAGGCTATCTGAGATATCAATCCTAATACTTGCCCTTGTAAATGAGCCATCTAGGTCTATACCTATCCTAACTAGGTCAAGATTGCTATATGTGTTGCTCTCTCCTGGGCCTATACTTGTCCCATCTATGTCATGGTAATTAGATGCATATCTCTATCCTGAGTTAGGGATTGACATGCCTATGCCTTTCTTGTACCAACCCCTACCAGTGGTTGTATCCCCTCTTTGTGCACCTATAATTTCCTTATAACCTCTCCTACTAGTCTAAACTAGTTCGCCTAAGCTGGGGAAACTGGTACCATGGGATCCTCTAATGTGGTAGGGTTGTATGTCATCACCACCTCATCTAGGATATCATGGAGTGATCTCCTCACTAGGGACCCCCATCTGATCTCCTCCTCTACAAGATCTACAAAATGCCAACTAGATAGATATTATATCCTTGATATATCTCAAAATCTATCTATCTATACTCTATCTCAAATAAACTTAAGTAAAATTTAACCATCTATTATTACATGGCTATGTGTTGCCTCATACCATCTCACCATCTGTACAACCATTGAGTATGATCTCCCCATCATCACATCCTCTAAGTACCTCCTCTATAGGTTATCATCCAAATACAAATCCTAGAGTCACCACTCATGTTTGTCTCAGGCTACACCTGAGTGGTCTCTTTATCACCCAACTGTGTCCTAGCCTACCTGTTGGGTCATCTAGGATGACCATTATCTCTACTCTCTCTTACTACTAATGCCCTCATTGATGATGCAACTAAGGTAGTCACTGCTCCTCCTACTATGGTGTGGGTAGTGGTACCTCTATCACTCCCATATCCATCTCCTCTTTATCTGGTGCTTGTCATGCTCAGCTAGTCCATGGTCTCTCATGATGTGGCATGATCTCTATCCTAGCAATTGGTGGCTATAATCCTCCTCTCCCTTCAAATATCTCACATGCTTAGCCCAAAATGTGGGCACCACTATCGACACTACTAGGTGAGGGAATCTCATATATCTTGGTATATGAGCCACATGATGTGGCTCTATCCACCATGTAAAGTGGTCTTTAATCTCTATTTATGCTAATACTAGTGCCACTATCTCCCAGCTCAACCATACCATAACAATATGCCGATAAGGTTACCACACTATCTCTGGTCACTTAACTATCTACAGTGGTAGCATATGGGGCATGGTCCATACTACCTAATCCTATTTCCACCTCTATACCCAAGGTAACCTATCATCAACCACATTGGGTAACCTAGCTTGAGGATACATAAGAAACCTCTCATATATCCATGTAATCAACAAGATAATATTCCCTATAGAATTTTGACCTCTAGAAAACATCCCATGCACATCATGCATAAGTTGTACCTAGATGACAAAGCCTAAATTATATAAAACCCCATGCTCCAATATATTTTGGCATAAGGTTATCACATATAGTAGTACCTTGCCATCTGACTTATGACATAGCACCCATGTTAACACAAGTCCTATAACCACCTTTTGGATATCCAAAATCTTAGAGGTATAAACATTGAATAGGCTAAATCTTAGCCTAAGATATATCCTCTCTAATCCCATCGCCCATATGGCTAAGGCTTTCCTCTCCTCTTGTCCATATGGTACTCCTGTGACCACAGGTGTACCACCTATAGGTAGTCAAAAGATTGCATGGATGCCCTCTAGGGTGATACCCACCTCCATGGTATCCCCATCCACCTCTAACCTAAATGTATTAGTCAACCTTTCCTTAGCCCCCATGAACATGACCGTCAAATATGAACTTAATGGGATACTACACATATCTATAATCCTTTTTAGACCTAATGCAATCAATCTTACTCGATCCTTAATCGAAAATCACTCCAAGAGGTCTAAAATCCATGCCACATCCACTAAGTGCCAAAACCTCATATGCCCCTACAACCATAAAATAATAAAATATGTATTAGATCCTCTATGTCATTTATAATCACAATATATTCTTTTCAAATTTTAACAAAAACTAGTCTAATTTTCTTTAATCCATCAAATTTTAATCAATTAGACCTATTTATAGTGTAATCAACCCTTTTATCCCTCAGTCAGCCATTTTGGGCCTTTTTAGCACTCTTTTGGCCTATTTCATGCATTTTCATACTATTCTGGTCACTTAGTCAAACACTCGATTGACCAAAATTTCCTTATTTTGACCAAGTTAACTTAACAAACTAAGTTGACCCTTTACTTTCCCCCCTTAGTACTAAGTTGATAGAGTGGATTTTTCTACTAAGTTGTTAGTCATGTACTAAGTTAGTAGTCTAGAAAATAAACTAAGTCAACACATACCTACTAGGTCGGTAGTATGGATTTCATAAAATTTTAGTGTACTAGGTTGACCTAGTTATTTTTGCTTGCTAACCCCTTTTATTCTCAATAATAACTGCCTTTTGGTAGTTATTACTATAATCCATTCAAACCCATTTACCTATTTGGTTTTTCCTACCCTTAACAAATTTTTTGGGTTCATTTTGAGTCCTAAAATTGCTCTAAATCACAAATTTGTAAAAAAAACACTTAATTTCAATAAAATATTCAAATACAAGTTTGAGATTCTTAGTTGTCTATCTATGATGCACCCATTGCTATCACTAGAAATCTCTTTCATCTCATTTGCCAACTCCTTGCCATCTTAGCTTTTTTGGTCTCTCAGTGCACTTATTCTCTCACTCACAAGTCAAAAATAACAAATGACTTCCCTTTCACTCTGTTTAAACTTACTTTTCACAATTCTTTACCTCTCAAATATTTTCTGTTAGATTCCTTATTTTGCTCATATCTTTATTTTTAATCATACACTTTTTGAACCATAAAATGTTATGGAATCATGACATCATAGATAATATCTTCCACTACTATATGCCTCTATTCCAAAAAAAATCTATTTTTAGCTATTTTTTGCACTAAGCTCTATAAATTCAACTAATGTTCTTCACATTAGACACCTTCACTTCTCTTATAGTCTACTTATTTATTTACAACACTAAGGTAAGTAAAGTTATGTGTTTTTCAATTCTATCCTTTCATTTATCTTATTTTTTCCTTACTACATTTTACTTAGAATCATTGTTATGTGTTATCATGTTCTATTCCTGAAGCACCATCCCATGTTGCACTCATATGACACGTGATGAGATTCGAGTACAGCATATGTATACACATGATATTTTTAAAATTTTATCAATTAATAACACTTTGTATCTTATAGGAACCCATTTACTCTCAATATTTTTTAGTGTATTAGGAAAGGGGTGGGCAGACCTTTGGTACTTTGCAAGATTATTGTCCCTTTTTCCACTTGTTATCTACACACGTGTCTCCTAAAAAACTTATTCCTAAGCTTGTTATTCTATTTTACACACTCTCTATCCATTTTATACATTTTATCCCCCTTTTCCTAAATTTATCCCATTTTTTACTATCAACTGTACTAGGTCGATTGGGTCAATCCTATATAATTTTGGTTATATTTACTTAGGGTTTAGGTTAGTTCTTGACCAACCTAGCCTATGACCTAGTAAATTTTTGTCTAAAATTGTGCTAGGTCAACTAGGTCAACCCTATTGACCAAATTTTTTGGAATGGATTAATTTTAAATCCACCTATATATACAAGTTTATTTTACCTTTATTTAGAGAAGAGAAGAAGTAAGAGTTATTGCACATTTATTTATTGACCATTCTACTCGAGGAGTATGCTTAGGGTTTCATACTTTCTTTGGAGATATGAATTTTGTCTTGTGGAGAAGTATTTTGTATGCATTGATAGGTTGTGTAGCTTATAATGATTTGTCTTTGTCATCCTTACATACCACAACAACCTCTTGTGAAACACCTTGGCCAAGGGAGAGATTAAGGCTCAGTGGGTTTGTCTTCAAAGATAAATATTCTTAACTTTGTTCCTCCTTTATAAGATTAGATAGATATGTAGTTGTACTTCTCTTTTATGCATTAGTATTCCATATACATTGATGTGAGTGTATGTCTCTTATGCATGTTTATTTTTTTTGTTTCTAACCCCCACTTTGTGCCACAAGCTTTGGTGATCACTAGATTAGATTTTATTTACTTGTTATTAATTTAGTGAGATATCAAAACATAGGACTCCCTTAGGGTTATTGTGTGATTATGATTTATTGGAGGCTTTGGAACCCTTTCTATCATAGTGTATTGTGGTAAGAGATCCCCTAATCAGGTCTAGTAGATCCCCATATTAGACATGTTCTTGGTTATCTATTTGTCTCCAATCGAAAGTGTATGGTATGATCTATCTTCTTCAAGTTAATATTTATTTATAGACATGATGGATTTTTTATTGCATATATAAAGTATTAATTTTGGTGCATCACCTTCTATTTACTTTTTTTCAGTTATCACTATCCCTTTTCCTAGTAAGTAATAGGTTAGTAGTAGTTTCAAGGTGATACATCAAGGGAGATAGCCTTAATCTAAATATTCACCTAAATTTTTAGGTCACCCACATCCTATCAAACACCAATTTTGGCTACCCGATGATGAATTTGAGTTCCAATTAGTTGGTTTTATCAACCCATGTACCTATTTCAAAGACTTGTTGATAGTTTATCTTCTTTTTGTTTGCCTCATAAAGTTTTATGACTGAGTGTCGACAGAATTTATGTTTTACACCTCTTTGTCAGCAGTATAATGATCATTATCAATAGTATAATGATCCTTATTAACCCTATGTTGAGTCATAGAAACCCTATATTAATTCATATCAGTCTTATTATGATCCTAAGTTTTCCCCATATGAATCAAGCTATGCAAATGATTAACCTTATTATCAATAATGTTATCCTCTTTTCCCACACTAAGAGCTTGGTCAAGTTATCCCTACCTCCTCCAATGATTTGTAAGAGTTAATGTAGTTAGTAGAGTTAGAGAGGAAAGAAACCAAATAAAATTAGCCTTGTGTGCTCTCTCCTACCTCGATTTAGCCTTCTCTTGCCCCAACCTAGCCCAAGGTTCAACACACCATCAAGAAGAAGCTTCTAGGTTCAGAATTCCAAGTTGAAATCAAGTGGTAGAGTCATGGGAAAAGAGATATGGAGAATTCCTAGATTGGGGATTTGAAGCTAAATAAGAACCTTTACATCTACAAGCTCCATCCATACCTCTCCAAGAACCTAAAACCCATTGATCATTGAGGTTAATCCACGAATGCATCCAAAAAATGGAAAAAGTGTCTGTTGAGGAGGTTAAGGATCAAAGCACATCAAAATTTTGAGAGATTGATTGGTGATTGGAAGGAGAATAATAAAAAAGTCAGCATAAAATTGTCTTCCACTTCCCCAAGATATTCCAAAGAATTCCTTCAAGATCCTAAGTTGTAAGGACACACTCAAGCTTCAAGAAAACTAATGAGCTCTATTACCCTCCCACCATCTCCCTTTTGGAATAAGAGCCTATTATATGGAAGATAGATAAAAAATAGTTAGTTGTAAGTGAGCCTCAAGAAATATATGAATAGAATGATTCAATTATGTATGATGAAGATATACTCATTGGTAGTCCCATTTGTCAAGAATAAAGCAAATCAATCTTCAAATATGAGGAGAAAGATGATCTTGATGAAGGAGTACAAGGTAACATGGTGGTAGTCTCTCTTCAAAGTGATAGTCTTGAGTAGTATGAAAGACACGGTCTTAATAAAATACTAGTAGACATTAAAATAAATGGTATCCATCCTAGTGATCAAAAGGAAAACCTAAAATAGGAAGTACTCCATGATCAAAGTTCAAATGAGGTCATTACAGTAGTAGGGGTATAGTTGAATGTTTCTCAAGATATTTCAAATGACCAAGAGGAATGTTAAGAACCCATGCTACCCTTTATCTTTAATTTGTTAGTATATTAGTTTCTATGGATGTATATGCTTTATAAGTCATCCCATGATAAATTTTTTTTCCCACATTCATGGGAAGTATTAGTTTCTTAGATTAGACGTAGTATATAAATAAGTGTTGAGGTCAATGAAGGCATCCATGAATTGTATTGAATTGAGCTTGCTCAAAGGAGGTTTCCACCTCAATGAGGCTAATGATTCTATAATTTAGCTATTATAGTTTAGTTCTATTATTTTAATAAATATATTGTTGATTTTCATAGTTTATTTCATGTATTTGCAATTATCTGTTAACTTGTCTAGGAATGATCCTCTCATCTAGTATCAGAGCACTTTTTAGGGCCAATTTTTTTTCATAAATTCTAAACTCTATTCTATTACATAATTCATTTTAGATCAGATCAAAAACCTATCCATATAACTATGGGAAGTACTTGTGTAAAATATCTAAAATTCATTGTGAGGAGTACCATAAGAACCCCAAAGTAGCTGGCCCATTGAGAGGACCTGCTAGTGAAACAGGCAATGACCCCTTCTCAATTGAGTAGTTCCCACTCATGAGGAAAACCAAGAGCTATTTATTAAGGGTAAATCCATGGTAAAAATGTTTTTGGAGAGTGGTACTCATTTAGATGGCATTGGTGGCTAGAGAGATATCTTTAAAACCTTAGGTAGCTGTTAAAACTTGGGGCCCATTTCTATTAGTTTTAGAATATTTCTAGTAGACTATCAAAAAATCAATCAACAAAGTATCAAAAGACTCTTAGAGGAATTGAATTTAAATAGTTGATGGAAACCAAGAACTAAAAAATCTTCATCCTATCAGTTTCAAAAAACTATGTACAAAGTATCAGAAGACTCTCAAAGGACTTACGGCTAGATATTTGACAGAAAATAGAAGAGAAAAAAATCCTCAAACTTTATCCATATCTCTCCATCTATAACCTTATTGATCCTCAAACTTTATTTAAACACCTAAAATTTTGTTCTCAACATTTTCTTCATTGAGGTCCCATATCCCAATTCCACTCATAATTTCCACAAATCTCAAATTTCCCTTTTTTTGAGGGTTTGCCATAACTTCTATTTTTGTCTATTCACTTTGAAATTTTTCTACAGTGTTCTTCTCCCTTTCCTTCTTGTTTGTCCCTCTTTAATAAATTTTCCATTTTCACTTCTGAAATTGCCCTCACCTTTGTTAGTCGTACTCCCATTATGCAAAAAAATAGTAAAAGTACCTTTACCCCTTCTAATTTCACCCAAATTAAAAATTTTCCTTAATAAATGTGTCTTAACTCTAGTTTTCCTACCCATTTCAAAAAAATGAAAAAAAAATCTCTTATTCTGGTCATGGTAGTAACCTGAATAGGAGCAAAAACCATGGAGGATGAAATTGCCACCCTTAAAACTCAAATCAAAGATCTTGATGAAAAAAATCTTGACCTCGATCTTTAACATACCACCTTAAATAATAGACAGCATCCAGAGTCCTCTTCAAACATTGGGTTTTCTTATTCCAATAATTTTTGTGGGTCGAAGCTTAATTTTCCTCAATTCAATGGTGTAAATTCAACTAGATGGATCTATCAAATAGAATAATATTTTAGTTTGCATAATAATTTTGATGCCAACAAGGTCCTGTTTGCATCCTTTCACTTAGAACATAAAGCCTTTCAATGGTATCATTAGTATACCAAGGCTCATGGTGACCCCATATGGATTAATTTTTTCACCCTCATTTTACAATAGTTTGGCTCATGTAATTTTGATGACTTCACTGGAGCACTCACTAAAGTTTTCCAAATAGAAACTGTGAAAGAGTATCAAACATAATTTTAAAAATTAGCCAATCACATAGAGGGATTGTTCAATTAATTATTTTAGATTTTATTTAACAGTGGACTAAAGGATGTAATTTGATCTGAGGTCAAAATGTTTCACCCCAACATTATGATGGAATCCTTAGGGTTGGATAAGTTAGTAGAGGATAAGATCATAGCTCATAAACTATTCAAATCCAATTTTGCTTCATTCAAAACTACAACTCCACAATGATCTCAAATAATTCTAGCCCCTATAACTACTTCTATCAAGCATTTGAATGAAGTAGAGATGCGAGCACGTAGAGAAAAAGGACTATGTTATAATTATGATAAAAAATTCACTCATGGACATCGATGTGTCAAGAAAAATATATACCTACTGGATGTGGACTCTCCACCTAAAATTGAAGTTTTGGAAGATGCTCAGGATAGAATAGATGATCTAAAAGAAGCTCCACTGATTGTGGAACCTGCTTCTCAAGAAGACCGACTAGAGATCTCTCTCCATTCCTTAGAAGGATTCACCACCACATAAACTATGTCGTTCATGGGTTACTTCAATAATATCCATCTCACCATACTCATTGATTTGATTATCACTAATAACTTCATTGACCCTCATATTGCCAAACAAGCTAATTATTTTCTTCATCTTTATTCTAAGTTTGAAGTCATGATTGCCAATGGGGGCACATTACCTTGAAATGTTAAGTTTTGTAATGCGCATATCCCTATTAGAGATTATAACTTGTGATCTAACATGTTTGCTTTGCCCTTAGGTAGATGTGATGTTGTTTTTGGAGCCTAATGGTTACACACACTTGGACCTATCTTATGGGATTTTGCTGAACTTTGGATGCAGTTTTCAGATAATGGGAAATAACACACATTGAAAAGCTTACACTTGAGGTCTCTCAACATCATAATTTCACATCACATGAAAAATATTCTTAAGAATATTTCACATGATGTCAATGCCAAACTTCATTCCATTCAAATGCAACCATCAATGGTCTCCACTACTCTTTCTGATCTACAAATTGTTATGCATAGATATGTAGGTGTCTTTTCCAAACTAGTGGGATTGACACATTCACAACTAGAAGACCATCGTATTTAGATCCTTCTTAGAATATTTCCTCCCAAAATTAGCCCCTAATGCTACCCATTTCAACAAAAGACTAAGATTGAGATGCTCATTCGAGACTTACTAAAGCAAGGCATTATTCACCCCAGTACCAACCCATATTATTCCCCAGTTCTCCTTGTTTAGAAAAAAATATGAGTCATGGAACCTCTACATTAACTTCCATTTACTTAATCAAATCATAATCAAGGATAAGTTCCCAAGCCTTGTTATTGATGAGCTTCATAGTGATCATTTTTTCTCCAAGTTAGATCTCCGCTCTAGATATCACCAAATCTGGATTTATGAATATGATATTCCTAAGATATATTTTTTCATGCATGATGGACACTATGAGTTTTTGGTCATGACCTTTGGCCTCATTAATGCTCCTTCAACATTCTAGACATTAATGAATAAAATATTCTATCCCTACTTGTGGAAATTCATTCTGATTTTCTTTAATGATATCCTCATCTATAGTAAAACATAGTCTAAGCATCTCCAACATTTGGAACTTGCACTACATATTCTCTTTGATCATCATTTTGTGTAAAATGGTCCAAATGTGCTTTTGGCTAAGACAAAGTGGATTATCTCAGGCATATTTTTTTAGCCTAAGGGGTTTAGGTGGATCTCAAAAAAATAGTTGCCATGATAAATTGGCCTCATCCTCAAACACTCAAGAGCCTCTATGGTTTTTTAGGGCTGATTGGATACCATCACAAGTTTGTCAAGGACTATGGGAAGATTTCAGCTCTACTGATAGCTATGTTGAAAAAGGATACTTTTACATGGACACAAGCTATTAAGTGTGCATTTAAAGAATTAAAATAACACGTGTACTACACCTATTCTAGCTATGCTAAATTTTACCAAGACCTTCACAATCGAGAGTGATGTTTACACAATGGACTTGGTTCTATTATCCTCCAAGAAGGATGCCCCATTGCATTCACCATCAAATCCATTTCTAGAAATAATTTAGTACTCTTTACTTATGAGAAGGAAATGATGGCCATTTTGCATGTAGTATAGAAATGGAAACCATACCTACTAGGGAATCATTTTTCATCAAAATTGATCACCAGAGTCTGAAATATTTCCTAGAATAACGGGTCTCCACCCCATCATAATATAAATGGGTCAATCAACAAACTCATAGGTTATGACTATGAGATCACTTATAATAAGGGTAAGGATAATATTCTATTTGATGCTTTATCTCACACATTTATGGACCAAGCTTCCCTTTTAGCTATTTCCATACCTATTCTTAATTGGTTGGATGTTGTATAATAGGGGTATGTTAATGACTCTTCATTATCTCAAATCATTAAATAGTTGGCCACTAACCCCTCTGATGTACCACATTATTCTTGGGATGGTGCTTCTTTGTGATATAAGGGCCATCTGGTGATTCCCTAGAGCATAGATATTTAACAAGCTATATTTTATGAACTCCATTCTTCTCCATCTGTAAGGCACTTATGATTTCTTAACACCTGAGAATGGGCATGATGAAACTTATTTTTTAAGGTAATGAAAATGGAAATTCAACAAATGGTGGATGAATGTGATACCTACTAATGCAACAAGGGTGAAAAGACACTCATTCCTGGGTTGCTCGAACCCCTACCCATCCCTAAGAGGATTTGGATAATGTATTCCATTAAAGGGCTCCCTAAATCTAGAGGGAAAATAGTGATCTTGGTTTTGGTTGATCATCTCTCCAAATATAGTCATTTTTGTGCCCTTAGCTATCCCTATACCACCTTCATAATTGCATAAATTTTATTAGATCAGATTTTTTTTTAAATCTTCATGGCATTCCTTCTTCTATTATCTTAGATCATGATGCAACCTTCACTAGCCATTTTTGGGCATAACTATTTCTATGCATTAACACCCAATTGAAGATGAGTTTTGGGTATCATCCATAGACAGATGGCCAAACTAAAATTGTCAATAAATTTTTGGAAACTTTTCTTCATTGCATCACCTCAGAACAACAACATCAATGGGAAAAGTGACTCACTCTTTTTGAATGGTGGTACAATACCTACTACCATACTTCAACTAAAATGACTCTATATGAAGCAATCTATGGTCAAGCACCACTAGTGCTCCTTTCATACACCCCCAATAGTTCACTAGTTCAAGTAGTTGACATGCTTCTCCAAATCTAGGATCAAATCCTCAACACCTTCTAGGATAATCTTCATATGGCACAAAATAGAATGAAATAACAAGTTGACCAATAGCATTAAGAGTGTACTTTCTCAATAGGTGATATGGTTTTTCTTCTCCTTTATCCATACAAACAATCCTCACTAAAAATTGAAGGGCATCAAGATAACTGCCAAGTTCTATGGGCCATATAAGGTTCTCTAGAAGATTAGGTCAATTGCTTATAAGTTGGAGTTCTCACCTTCTTCTTGAGTTCACCCAATATTTCATGTCTCGTGTCTAAAGAAATTTCTTGGCACAAACATCAAAGTGTAGACTATTTTACTAGAACTTGATAATGAAGGCCATCTTTCTTGAGCTAGAGGCAATATTGGACAGGTGCATACACTAACTTTGCTCCCACTCCATCATAGAGGTTTTAATTTAGTAGAACATAATGCGACTAGAGGATGCAACATGGGAACCACTATTTCATAGTCAACACCAATTCCCACATCTGAAGCTTTGAGGACAAAGATTTTTCTAAGAGGGAGGGAATGTTAGGAAATTGTGTGACCCCTTCTCTTTACATTTTTAGTATATTAGTTGTTATGGATGCATATGCTTTGTAAGTCATTCCATGAGCATTTTGTTTTATCCCACATTCATGGGAAGTAGTAGTTTCTTAGATTAGAGTATTTAATTAAGTGTTGAGGCCAATGAATGCATCCACAAACTATATTGAATTGATCTTGCTCAAAGGAGATTACCCCCTCAAAGAGGCCAATGATTTTAAAATTCAGCTATTAAAGTTTAGTATGTTATTTGAATCAATATATTATTTATTTTCATAGTTTATTTCATGTATTTGTAATTATCTATCAACTTATTCAGGAAAAATCCTCTCAAGGAGTTAGAGGAGCCATAATATGACCTATTTGAGTTGAAAATAAATTAAGGGAAATTTGAATACTTTTTCAAAGTCCTAGAATTAGGTATGCTCTAATCAATATTAAGGAATTCAACTTTGTCAAGTAAACCAACAAACAAGGAGAAGGCAGTCCCTCAAGTATACCATTATAAAAATCAATTCTACTTGTTGATAATTTATTTGAGGTCTTCAAGGTGGTTTATCAAAATTTCAACCAATTTTCAAACACTTGTTCACTCTTATAAGATAAAATAAACCTCTATTGTATTCAACCTCTTAAGGAGTAAGAATATTTTCCTCTTGAAGCTAATTCTACAAGTATGTCATAAGAGGCATATCAATCCACTTATTTTGATCAATAAACTATTGAATAGGTATATCTTTTTAATGAGGTGAAGGATGATTAGGTGTATACCATCACTAAATCATATCTTATCATCTACTTAACTCAAATAGAGGCTAAAAAGGATAATCCACTGCCTATCATGTTCATTTTAGAACATGAAGATGAGCCTAAATATGTCCAAGATCACTCTAATCATACACTTTTGATCACTTATGCTTAAATCAATATGGAGGATGTGTATATGGTTGATTTTTAATGAGAATAAGTTATCAAGAATAACATATAGTTTCCCCACTTCTATTCTCTCATGGTTACCATCAAGTTTTCTAGCTACATAAACTTGGTGAGAAAAGGTTATTACTTTGCTCTACTATTCATTAGTTTTATTTAGGGTTGTGTCAAGTTGTTAGAGTAGGTTAGTGTATGGTACATTAGTTGTTTTTTCCCTCTAAGTTTTATTTCACATTTGCTTTGTGTTATGTGTTGTTTTGCTTTGTGTTGTGTGTTGTCTTGCTTTATATTATGTATGTTGGAGGTAATACTCAATTGTTTCAATTGGTTTCAAGGGATGTCAAGTGTGTTTTAAGTAAATTTGATATCAAACATTCATTTATGAGTGACTTCATATCCTAATATATGCATAATACTATTGGTCTAGGTGCATAGTAGATATAAACCCCTTAGAGTTTGCTAAAAAATTTAACCAAATTAGATACCATTGATCACTCTTTTCAAAAACATTACTTGTAATTCTTATTTAACTTTGTTGATAGCCTGAGGGGTTTTGTCTTGGTATAGAGGTCATGCCTTGTCATAGGAATATCTATTTTCAAGTGTATCTGGTCATTTCAAGGTCTCTTGCAAGGTCTGGCCAAGGAGAGTGAGTCAAAACACCTAATTTTTTCATCAATCCCCTTCATTAGAATTCTTATGACATGTTTTTGGAGAAATTAAGGTAGTTTTTTAAAGCTTAAGGTAAAGTTAAATAAGGATCAAATTCATTTTTCCAAGTCTTACATGTGTCCAAACTTGTAAGTTTAATATGAGGTTTATCAAAGGATATGTGTACATAAAAGTTACAGTTTCAAGTTAGAAATATAGTCTTAAGTTAGAAATAATAATGATTGCCCTTACAAATAACACAAAATGCATGTAGTGGGCCATTTAAAAATAATAAAATGCATTTCAAGAATTTTAAAGGATCATGTTATGTTTATGTAGCTTCACCAAGGCCAAACCATGCTTTGTTGAGCTTGTAAAGGTCAGATCAAATTAGGGAATGCAATAGATACTTCATCAGGTTCTTGGTAGCTAGCTAAAGGTCAATATGTAGTGTTTGTTTCATGCAAGAGAAGAAAAGTAGAGATAAATTATTCTAGGAAAATATTAATCCCTTATGCCCTTCTTTTTTATAACAAGAGTTCTTGGATATAAGCCTTGTACTATATGAATCATCCCTACTAAATTAGATACCTCCAAACCCTCCCAAACCCTAAAGACTCAATTTTGAGGCATTTAAATACCATTTGGGAGTTATATGAGGTAAGGTGAGAGTTGGAAAGGTCATATGGAGGTCTGTCTAGTCCTACTGCATCAGTCTCCATCATCGTTTAACATGTGTGAGTAGTCAAAAGGTAAGAAACCTTCATATTGAAGCAAGTTATAGGTTAAAAGCAATGGAGTTTGATGTTTTTAAAGATTTAAGTAGCTAAGAAAATGTTGGTGAGCTGTCACACCATATCCAAATCTCCCTAATGCTCTAAAAAGTCACTAAAGAACCCCCCAATTCCTAGAGGGTCTAAAACTCCTCACATACATAGTATTTATTCTAAGATGAAGGTGTAAGCATGAAGAGCAATGGCAGATTGATAATAATATGAATATTTATAACATGGGAATGATGGAAAAAAGTTGTAAACATGGTATTCATTCTTGTAAAAATATTCTTATACCTTTTCAATGCAAGTAAGAGGCCCAAAATGGCAAGAAGGTTGTATAAGCACACATACCAAGCTGATTGTGCCAAATATACAATTTAGAATGATATAGTCTTAACAAATCCTACATTTTTATCTTTGAGAAGGATATTAAGACAAGATAAATAGATTATAATTTTATATCAAGAATATTATAGGTCATCTATTATATAATAGTCATCAATAATAGGCCTATAATTAGTTCTAAACTTATAAATGTACACCTATAACCCATACACAAATCAAATGGGAAGAAAGAAGCATGTTTTTCATTAATATGAGGTATGAAGATTGGAATTAAAATTATTATAATGATAAAATCATATACCCATCTCCCCATATATATAAAAGATAGTAACAAGGTTTAAATGGCAAAAAGGAGGCACAAACATGCATAACAAGGTGGACTATACACCTATAGGCAAGATTGAGACTTGAGAAGTCAACATGAATATAGAAGTTTGAGCCACAAGAAACTAATAATTAAATTGGTTTATTATGGTTCTATATGATCTAAAATACCTTAAAAATAGCCTTTAAGTGATTGGAAACCCAAACATTAACCTCTTCCAAGGTAGGTTTATAGTAATCCTAGATTTGAAACAAGCATCTATAGGCCTATATGCATAATATGAAGAAAAGGTGAATTTATTGGTTTGATAATTATGTTTTAGGGTGATAAAAGGTCTAATAGGCCATTAAAAATTATCTAATTTTATTATACTCCTTGTAATAGACATAAACATCCAAGGAGGATCCATTCTTAAGCTCTAACAATGTTAGGCCTTGAGGAGAATCTATAGGCCTACCTAAAAATTATTGAGAAAAGATGCAATTATGAGTTTTAATATGAAATATAAATGTTTTGATAGGTCAAGGTTACTATGAATCACACCTTAACATTTATTCGATACTTTGGAAAGAGAGTGGAGACATTAAAACAAGACCATTAGGGTCAAAATGCTAAAACTACTCATAAACCCTCATTATAGGTCAAATCATGTTTTAGGTCTTTTGAGAAATCAAATTTCTTAGATAAATGCTTGGGTACCTATAGGGAGGTGTTTTAGATATCATGAAATCATTTCCAAATAATAAATAACCATTATATGCCCTTTTTGTTGAAAAGTCTCTCTAGACCTACACATATAGTCTTACCAAGCCCAAGAAGGCATCTTATTCACATTGTAAGTCTGTCCACCAAGTGAATGGGTCCAAATGGATATTTTAGATGTTTAATAGGTTACCCTACTTCAAATTCATGTAATTAATTAGAGGAGAGAGGATATTTTATTTATGAATAATCCTTAACAAACTAGATCACTCAAAACCTCCCTAAAACTCTTCTAAGAGCTCAAGAAGACATGGTTTTTTAATCAAAACTTGAATGAGGATTTGCATGCATTAAAATATATTTTAGATATGTTAATAAGAACCCCCTACTCCAAATTAATGGAATTTTTTCATAGTTTGAGTTCCTGAACTTTATGAATGATCGTTAACAAGGTAAGTATCTAAAACTACCAGTTTAACCCTTCAAGGAGATTGATGGAAAAAATGGTTGTTTAAGTGGCTCTAATGCATTATAAATTCCATAAAAACATCTTGAAGACATATATACACCTTATAAATCAAAATTTTGACACGTGTGGGATGAAAATGTATATAAAATGGCCTTGAAAAATTTGTTTTAGGCCTATTTATAGTGTTTTGACTGTGTGTAGGTCTCTCAACATTTGATAAATATTTGGAAGCCTAGGTTGATGTCTGATATGCATCCCAAGACACTCCAAAGACTCTCATGGTGACTAGATAGGTTTTCAATCAATTTTTTAGGAAATAAACTAGGTTAAATGAAGTAAATATCCCTTGCATTGATGGATTTTATATTGCAAGCCTGTAGGGGAATCCAAGAACAAACACACCTGTTCTGATCCCACTTGTTAGGATCTTGCTCCTCAAAAAGAGCACAATATGATTACCAAAACTAAGCAATTAAACATGCGGAAATAACCAGAAACACAAGTAACTAGAATTCACCAATAGCACAAAATATGAGAGATAATACACTATCTTGTATTAACACTTTACAAAAAAGAATACAATAAAGAGCCACCACACTCTTCCACCTTACAGAGGCTTCCCACACCTCAAGTGTATAGTAATTCTTCTTCAACACTCTCCTACCAAAAATGGTCCCAACAACCAACTCACACACAAAATTGGTGTTCACCTCTCCAACTAGTCAGTAATAACCCTGCCAGTACACCAAACACTCTATAGTACTTCAAGTTGATCTCCCATGAACCTGCAACCTGCAATTCAACAGACCATACTCACACATGTAGATCTCCTATGAGCTTGCAACAACCTGCAACTCAATGATCTTACAATAGAAGGAACTTCCTTGCCTTCCTTATCAACTCATACATTACAATACATGCCAATGGGTCTATAAATAGATCCCAGACTTAAACAATAACTTAGACTCTTAATTTAGATAATTATCCATGCAACTCAAGACTCTAACTAGCCTTTACATGCAAACACTTCATTCACTTCACTAACTGTCCGTGTAATGAACAGTTCTGGAACACATAGGCGATCGACGTCGGTCCCTGCTTGCCTAGTGCTGCCGACGTCAGCCGACTTCCTGCCATCGCAAGTTTCCTTTTGCACTAGGCATGACTGACATCGGTCATGATGCTGACCCTGGTGCTTATCAAACTTTAGCAACCTCCTTTTCTTTGTCTGCAACAAGTTGAAGCTTTTAGCTCCACACTCTAACAACCTGTACCTGTACTCTGTCTAGTTTGTTCCCTTGGCTTTGTATCCCTCCTCAAGATCATTCTTGAAGACCAACCACCACACACCTTGTGATGCAACTCATGTCATCCAAATCACCTACCATATCCACATCTACAAACCATGTAGAAAAATAAATTGAACTTGCATAGCATGTGCACCTGTTGCTGGTCCCTCTAAGAATCCACTGAACTGCCCTCCAGTACTTCTCTCCCAGATTGGCTCCTAACTTGTGACAACTCCCACTGCTTGGGAAAACTCAGGTTTAGTACATACCATGCACTTAACCTCATTATGTGAATCAAGAACCTATTCTATGAACTGTCCAACCATCGACGTGCTAACCAGTCTCACACAATCATCCTGAAACAAAGTCAACATGTGACCTTCCATGTCTCTAGAACACACTCATGCTAAAGAATCTTGCTGCTCCTAGATTCCTCATGACATCCCTCTGAACTAGCTTTACCTTTAGTTCAGCAATACCTGTATATGTAACCCTGCAACAAGCACATCATACAGTAATAGGATAATGTAGCTAATATTATCCAACCTGGTAAAGAGAAACACAATGATCAAACCTCCATTGCCCTGCAACTTATACAAGACCATATACCCTGATCTTCTATCTCACATATCCATTTCTTCTCTTCTTCATCCTAAACATCCATTCATCTCTCAGTGCTTACTTTCAGCTGGCAACTCCATCCAAAACACCTGTTTGGTTCTCCTCCAAGGAATCACATCCTCTATCCATGCCAAGCTCCCACTGTTTCCTAGATCTACCTGTTATGCTTCTTTAATAACTTCCTAGTTCTATACCATAAGTGAGCAAAAAGTAGTGTAAAGAAGGGAAATGATGAATTTAAGAACTTAATTACACCTTCAGTTCTCAATATGGGCACTTGAGACTCCTTAACAGCTTGCTATCCACCCAAAATTCATCTCAGTGACTGATGCCAGTCACATCTCAGTCTGTACCTGACCGATGTCAGTTCCCTGCAACTACCTCCTTGTCGACGTCGGTTCCCCTTAGCTGATGCCAATAGTTATCTGCCCTGAGTCACCGACGTCGATCTACACATAGCCGATGTTGGTCCCTGTCTGGATGTTGATGCCAGTTTTCCTACTGACATCAGTCTCTGTGTTTTTCTAGTGAGAACTGACTTTTTCTTGCGAGCTCTTTTTGGATCAAATCCTTGTCCAAATCACCCTTGATCTACTCAAAATTCTTCTGCCCCTTGTGCTAAACTCTGTCTGTCACCTTCTTCTTGAAAACCAAGGCTTTCCTGTTCTTGTCACTAACATCAGATTCCTCAAGAAACATCACCTTCTTCTTCTATATACAGAAATCACAATCCATGCCTTCCAAATCCGAATGCATACCCTTTGACTCAAGAACATGCATCTCCTTCTTATTCATGTGACCAAGCCTATTAAGCCACATCTTCAAATCTACAGCTGAAGTAGATAACCCATAAAGAGAATCAATAATACAAGTAGATAGATAAAGCGTACCTACTTTCTTACCTCTAGCTACAACAAGTGCACTCTTGGTAACCTTCCAAGAGTCTACTATGAGAGTTACTATGCAACCCTCATCTCCCAAACTTCTAATAGAAATCAAATTCTGCTCCAGAACTAGGACATGCATGACCTCTTTTAACACCCATGTGTTACCTGTCTACAATTTCAGCTTCACTTTCCCTTTGCCAACCATCTGACAAGGCTTACCATCCCCTACACAAATTTCTCCAAAGTCTCCCTGGACATACTCATGAAAAAATTTCCTATGTGGGGATGCATGAAAAGAGGCACCAGAATCTAAAACCCAAGATTCTACTTTATCCAAAGAACATACCAGAGCATCTTGTGCAACGTAATCCACAGCATCTACTTCTTCTTCATGTCCATGCTGATCTTCACCCGATCTGCAATCTCTCTTTAAGTGCCCTTGCTTTCCACATTTCCAGCAGGTTATTCTGCCATACCTGGACTTGGATCTCCTGCCTATCTTGGACCTTGATCTCCCATGCTCTATCTTCTCTCTTTGCCTTCCTCTACCTTCAACACTCAAAGCATTTCTTGATGATTCACCTATGCTTTTCCTACGTATCTCTTCATTCAAGATCACACTCACAACATCATCCACTTTTAAGACTTTTGAAGCAGACACAGTATTAGAAACTGCCATTACCAAACCTTCCCAACTTTTAGGTAATGAACACAAGATTAAGAGAGCTCTAATTTCATCATCAAAAACAATATTGACTGAACTTAACTAGTTTACCAAACCATGGAAATCACTAAGATGACTATGAATAGATCCACCTTCCAACATTTGAAAATTAAATAAATGCTTCATAAAAAATACCTTATTAGAAGCCGAGGGTTTTTCATATAAATTTGCCAAATATTCCATCAACTCCACCGTTGTCTTACACTGTGATAAGCTAGAAATCACAGATGATGCAAGACTCAATCTTATAGATCCCAGAGCCTTCCGATCAAGAACCTCCCATTCTTCATCCTTCATATCCCGGGGTTTGCAATCAACCCCACCCAATGGTAAGTACAAATCTTTTTGATACAGATAATCCTCAATCTGCATCCTCCATAATTGGTAGTTCTTGCCATTAAACTTCTCCATTCATAGCTTACTATCTTCTGCCATTGCTCTACTCCCACTCAAACAAAAACCCTGTGAGTAACCTATAATCAAAACACACTAACCAGATCTAATCCAATCTGTTAGTATCCCAACCAAAAGCTCTGATACCAATTGTAGGGGAATCCAAGAACAAACACACCTGTTCTGATCCCACTTGTTAGGATCTTACTCCTCAAAAAGAGCACAATATGATTACCAAACCTAAGCAATTAAACATGCAGAAATAACCATAAACACAAGTAACTAGAATTCACCAATAGCACAGAATATGAGAGACAATACACTATCTTGTATTAACACTTTACAGAAAAGAATACAATAAAGAGCCGCCACAGTCTTCCACCTTATAGAGGCTTCCCACACCTCAAGTGTATAGTAATTCTTCTTCAACACTCTCCTACCAAAAATGGTCCCAACAACCAACTCACACACAGAATTGGTGTTCACCTCTCCAACTAGTCAGTAATAACCCTGCCAGTACACCAAGCACTCTATAGTACTTCAAGTTGATCTCCCATGAACCTGCAACCTGCAATTCAATAGACCATACTCACACATGTAGATCTCCTATGAGCTTGCAACAACTTGAAACTCAATGATCTTACAATGGAAGGAACTTCCTTGCCTTCCTTATCAGCTCATACATTACAATACATGCCAATGGGTCTATAAATAGATCCCAGACTTAAACAATAACTTAGACTCTTAATTTAGACAATTATCCACGCAGCTCAAGACTCTAATTGGCCTTTACATGCAAACACTTCATTCACTTAACTAACTATCCATGCAACAAACAGTTCTGGAACACACAGGCGACCGACGTCGGTCCCTGCTTGCCTGGTGCTGCCGACATCAGCCGACTTCCTGCCATCGCCAGTTGCCTTCTGCACTGGTCACGACCGATGTCAGTCATGATGCCGACGTCGGTGCTTATCAAACTTCAGCAACCTCCTTTTCTTTGTCTACAACAAGTTGAAACTTTTAGCTCCACACCCTAACAAAGCCCTCCTTCCATGTTGTAAAGCCTCTCCAAGGAAAATACAATCTATTTCTATATTTGTCAAAATTGTTCCAAGCTGAATATGCTCTTCATAGATCTTAATAAGAATACAACACCAATTTAGGTATGCTTAAGTGAGAAACATATCAAAACATTCCATGGTGGTTGTGTATGTTCCTAGCATAGTCCTAATCAAAATGAGAGTATATCAAACATAAACAAGGTGTCATGAATATGTAGAATAAGTATTCTACATAGCCAAGAGGACTAAGCATCATCACGAGATAGTTTCAAAGGTTTTAAATAACCTTGAAGTGGATAGAGACAAGTGTGGGGTTTTTAACTTAAAGAATCACTAATAAAGGGTAGTTCAAGAGAAGAAGATGAGTCATCAAGATAAATGAGAAACTTCCATGTCAACTTATGAAGATCATCATCAAACTAAGTACACACATGTTGAGGATATATTTTAGGATTGTTTTCTTGGTAGTTTTTTTTGTTTTTAATTGGTTTCATGAGTGAATTTATGGTCATCATGGCTTCTCTAACATCCATATTCTCTTTCCCTCTCATTTTCTTGTATAAAGTTGGCCTTGAATGGATTGTAATAGATCCTCAACCTAAGTATGATGAATCCCTACTCAAATAACACTTGTAATTTTCCTTTGAAATGAATACATGATAATTTATAACCTTATAAATGTTGTAACTAGTGTATTCTCATGATGGTTTATGAATGTTAGTGATAGTTTGTAACTTTCTTTCATTTGTCCTATCTTCTTACCTTTTTTCAGGTTGTTAGTCATCCTAGCAGGTCATATGCAAAGTGATGCATGGTATTACAATGTCTAGGTTTGGATATTGCCTCACTAGTGTGCCTTAAGAGACCTTTTGATCACCCCTCTTAGTTAGTGTCTTAACCATTACCTTCATATTAAAATGCTAATGCTTGGAGACTCATATTGAGTTAGTGTAATAGGTTTCATTCCTATTTCACATTCTTCGCACAATATAAGCAAGTGGAGGGTATTAAGTTTGGTGCATTACCTCCCATTTACTTTTTTTCAATTATCTATTTCCCTTTTCCAGCAAGCAATAGGTTAATAGTAGTTTTAGGGTGATACATCAAGGGAGTTGTCCCTATCTAGAGATTCACCTCAACTTTTAGGTTACCCACAACATAGAGGTGTCTCCATGTGTCAGATAAATGGGAAAGGATTGAACCACCTTCTCAAGGGTGAAATTTAGAGTGATAAAAGTTATGTGTGATGTGATATCGATGTATTTATGTCATGTTCTTCTAGGAAGGCCTTGGCAATATGATAGTAATGTAATTCATGATGGTAGGAATAACACTTACACTTTTGATAAAGATGGAAGGAAACATGTTCTTACACCATTGAATGAAGAAGGTATAGCATTGGAAGACTATTCAAAGGTGTTTATAATAAATGGTAAAGAATTCTTGTAGCAAATCAAGAAGGAAGAGGTAAGTTTTGATCTCATTGGTAAGCCAAAAATAGTAATTACTACTACTAAGTTGAATGAGCTTCCCATAGAAGTTCATAATTTATTGAATGAATTCATTGACATTTTAATGGATGATTTTCCAAGTGAGTTGCCTCCAAGAAGAATTATTAGTTATCATATTGATCTCATACTAGGAGTAAACCTTATAAACAAAGCAACCTATAGGATAAATCCATAAGAAAATAAAGAAAACAAGAAACAAGTATATGAATTATTGGATAAGGTATTGGTTAGAAAAATCCTAAGCCCTTGTGTAGTTCTAAATATTTTGGCACCAAATAAAGATGGAGGTTGGAGAATGTGCTCCGAATCAAGGGCCATCAACACGATCAATATCATTAATAGATTTTACTTACCTAGAATAGATGACTTGATGGATTATTTAAGTGCTGCTAAATATTTTTATAAGATAGATCTCAAAAGTGGTTATCATAAAATAAGGATTAGATAAGGGGATGAATGAAAAATGACTTCAAAACTAATGGTGGTTGTATGAATGGATTCTAATGCCATCAAGATTGACCAATGATCCAATTATCTTTATGAAGATTATGAATTTAGTTATTAAAATATTCATAGGTAAATTTGTCATTGTTTATCTTGATGATATATTGATTTATGGAAAACCAAAGTATGAAAATCTTGAGAACTTAAGAATGATTTTGAGAAGGTTGCAACAGGAAAAGCTACTAATCAGCTTCAAAAAATGTATTTTTATGAAAATAGAGCTAATCTACTCTGGTTTTGTTATATCTAAATAGGGGTTAAAGATGGATAAAGATAAATTCAAATCTATAGAAGAGTGGCATACACCAAGGAACTTTTTTGAGGTAAGAAGCTTTCATGGTCTAACAAGATTTTATAGAAAATTCATAAGAAATTTATGTAGTATTTGTGATCTTATTGTGGAGAATATAAAAATAAACTAATATCCATTTAAGTAGACTAAAGTGGATGAAATGAATTTTGAAATTTTGAAAAGGAAAATCATAGAATAACCTATTTTGGCATTACCTAATTATGGTAAGTTATTTCACAGTAGAATGTGAGGCAAGTGGAACTGTTATTGGAGCTATCTTGATTCAAGAAGGTAAACTAATTATTTATTATAGTGAGAAGATTAATGAGTGAAAAATAAGGTATTCAAATTATGATCAATAATTTTATCCTATCATATAGGCTTTGAAGAAGTGGAGGCATTATTTAATTCCTAAAGAGTTTATTATTTGTATTGACAATCATGATTTCCAATTTATTAACAACCAAAGTAAACTAAATCAAAGGCATGATAAATAGGTTGAATTCTTGAAAAGTTTCTCATTTGTTATCAAACATAAAATTGGTAAATATAACAAGGTTTTTGGTGTTATAAGTAGGAGAAATATGATTATGTAGGAAATGCAAGTGAACATCATGGGTTTTGATATTTTGAAGGACCTATACAAGGAAGATGTAGATTTTAAAGAAGTATATTAAGCATGTAAGGATCATATAAGTAGAGATAGAAGTCCTTGTAAGGATTACATGTTACAAGGACTATTATTTAAAGGTAAGCAATTATGCATTCTTAAAGATACATGAGAGAAAATTTACTTAAATAAAAGCATAGTGGTAGCCTTGCAAGACATTTTGGTCAAGATAAAATTGATCAATTAAGTACATACTAATTTTGGCCAATTATGGTAGCTAATGTGAAGATTTTTTTTGAAATATGTAGAATTTGTCAATATATAAAATGGAAAATTCAAAATATAATATTTTATCAGCCATCCATTCCCAATAGGCCATGGGATTTAGTAAGCATGGATTTTGTTCTTAGTTTACCTAAAAATAAAAAAGGTAATGATTATATTTTGTTTTGATTAATATATTTTCCAAAAGGTCTTATTTTATTCCTTGTTATAAGATAAGTGATAAAATTCACATTTCTGATTTGTAAGACTACATGGGTTGCCTAATAGTATTATTTTTATAAAGATACTAAATTTGTTGGTCTTTTTTGGAGGACTCTAGAGAAATTTAGGTACTAATTTGAATTTTAGTTTTATATGTCATCCTCAAATAGATGGCTAAATTGAAGTAGTCAACAGAAGCCTTGGGAAAACATTATTAGGAGTTTGGTGAGTGATCATCCCAAACAGTGAGATCAAGTGTTGGCACAAGTAGAATTTTCCTACAATGATTCACCAAATAGAATCACAAGTATGAGTAATTTTCATATTTTGTATGCTATACATCCTAAAGATGTGTATGAGTTGATAAATTTAGGCTAATAAGAAAAGAGAAGTGCAGATGGAAAAGAATTTACAATAGCCATGCAAGAACTCTATGACTAGGTAAACAAAAGACTATAGGTAAATTCAAGAAAATAAAAAAAGAGATATGATTTGAAAAGGAAATAATTAAAATTTTAAGTAGGATACATTGTGTTGGATCATCTTATAAAGGAAAGATTTCCAAGAGGGGAATACAACAAATTGAAATTAAAAAAGATTGGACCTTGTAAGGTCCTTAAGAAAATTTCAAAAACTGCATATGAACTAGAGATTATAATCGATATTGGAATTTATCCAAGTTTAAATAATATCTAAAGATGTAATAATCAGACTATACCTTGGGAACAACAACTGCCAAAGAAACCACCAGATCATCTAGAACCCATTGTAGATCATAAGGTGATCAAGAGAAAAAGAGTTAAAGAATATTTATAATATCTAGTTAAATGGAAAGATAATCCAAATGAATACATGACTTGGATGTTAGCTTCAGATATCAACAAACATGGTAGCCACATAGAATAACTCATGTCCATGATGACTTCTTTGTACCTTGGTGCTTTGATGCAGGTGCATCCTAGTTAATAGGTCAAAATATTATTTTTAGTATCTTTATGAGTCCTAGGAGGTATATTTATTCATAATAAGAATTATATAGGCATTAAGAGTTTGTTTTAGATCATTTAAAGTCTTTGGAGAGTTTTCCTGCCAAAACTTAGAATTTGAAAATTCAAATGTTTGTTTTGTAAATAGATGAATAAATACAAATGTATAAGGATTATAATGAGTTGTAATGGATAATTTAGTGATATAAGATGTATATAGGAGTCTTATAGTCCTTCATAATTTCATGTTTACAAAATAAGGCAAAGGTAACAAAATACTATTCATAAAAAGTCATTTTCCAACTTGGGTTTGAATGGTTTAAGGAAAATCTGAACCAAATTTGGTTATTCCAAGATTGGGAAATTTTTAAACAAATTGATCAACATTGAACCTGATCAGAAGAAGGAATTAAATGTCAAAATCAAGCATAGAAAGATCAAATTTTATTCACAGAGAGACTAATGACAGTTTGTAGTTCAAGAACGAGGTATTATATGTGTTAAAATTCAATTTTTCTTGAAAATATACATCTAATATCATTTGAATTTGTGTATTCATGTAATTTATTTATGAGTGAATATTATTTCTTCCCATTTTAAGAGATTTTGGATTTGAATTAGAGTTTATATTTTTATTACTTTCAAGACCTTGTTTCCTATGTGTCAACAATTATTTACAATCACTTGAATTACGTATAACCAGTTACATGAGCTAGGTTTAAATTTTGGAAAGGTTAAAGGATGATCTTAAGAGTCTGATACAAGTGTTAGTAATATCCAAAACATCATAGGTTTTATTAACAAGAGTTAAGAAGCTCTCAACTTTTGGGTACCTAAGGAACCCTAAAATAGGGGTTTAAGTCACAAATTGAGTCATAGTTTCATTTTGAACATGTGGAAGTTCATCAAAACTTGAGGTAAGATGATAAAATGTGTTTATGAGTTATTTCAAATGCTAGTTGGTGGAGATAAGTCAGGTATAATGGGAAAACTCTGACTATGTTATGGAATTTTGTAGTTGTTCATCAAGAAGGTACTAAAAAAGAGAAAATATATTGTTTATATTTGTCCTTTGACTCCAAACATTGTATATATGTTTGTTAAGGTATTATGATCCATATAAAACACTTTAGATAGGTATTTTAATTCATTTTTTGAGTGTATAGGGTTATACCAAGAAAAAAGTTTGAATTAGGCCTACACGGGCCTTAAAAACACTTTAAATAGGTATTTTAATCCATTTCTTGAGTGTATAGGGTTATACCAAGAAAAAGGTTTGAATTAGGCCGACACGGGCATTAAAAATAGTATTGTCTTTGAATTACTCTTTTAAGACACCAATAAACTAAATATTGTTTTATTATTAATATGGAAAAACTATAAACATTGAAGAGGTTATTCAAAGGGTTATTGAAAAATATTAAAGAGCTAGACATCTTCTTCTTAAGATCTAACTAGCCTAATACAGGTCCTATAGTAGTCTTTTGAGTTGAGTTGAGTTTTGGATCATCAAGTGTTTTGATTAGTGTTTCAACTTATATAAAATAACCTCTCTAAATCAAATATCAATATCTTAGGCCATTCATTATTTTTATAAGAGGGTTGGATCAACAAAACAAGATTCTAATTTGAAAAGTGTCTTTGTCAAGATTCAAGCTTGTTAAAAGTTGCATGTTTCTTTGAGAAGATTGAAGCTAAAGAGATCCATTTGGCATCAACTTTACCAATTACAGTTCATCCTCATACTTTATTATTTTAATTGTACATAGTATAAAATAATGGTTCATATAACATATTTCTTCAAGGCACATGGCTTAATCAAATGAGATCGATGCCATCCAAACTACATCATTGTCTCACATTCATGTATAATAAATAATTACAAACCACTCATGACACAATTTATGAGCTACCTATCCAACCTTAGAGACCACATGTGTGATGATCTATAATGCTTCATAAATAAGGAATAATTCAACCTCATGTGGTATCTACTATGTTTTGACCACCTACCATTATAGTTCCTACTACTATTGTATTTATGACATCACCTCCTAAAGTTGAGAATCCTAAAGTTTCACCTTTGAGACCTACATTACCTATAATATATTTCCCACTATTGGTTTATATTTTTTTTAATGAATCATATCCAATCACCTAATATAACTATAGTTTCACCACAACATATCACTACATGTTATTTTCATGAGATTCCATTGGCTCGTCAAGCTCACCATCACTATAAATAACCTTGGGAAATTTATTTCAGTTATTATGTATCCCATGACTATTTATCTGATACTTTGAGTGACATGTATAACTCTTATAGTTTTTGGATTTCACTTTATATATGATATCATTGGCTAGCTATGATATCTTTTTTCTTATGCTTCATTGGAATATCATTATTTTACTAAAATTTATTGTTGTACATAACTTCTTTTTTATATATGTTTTTACTTTCATGTACATTACTCCCTTAAGTTTATTTCATGTTTTACATTTATTCTAGAATTGACACCTTGGAACTTGCCTTATGTTTGTATTGACATTCTTCTAGCCCCTTAGTTTTCACTTATTTTTATGTTACATGATCCCTCACCAATTGATTTTTAATCCCATTCTAAACAATTGCATAAGTTTGTTGATGATGACAACTTGTATATCAATACCATCCATCCTCAAGTGTATTGAATTTTGAGGGAAGTTATAGGTTTTTTGAAATAATCCTCTTATTTTTGTTGTTTTTTACCCCTTTCCTTGCCTTTTTGCATTCATTTATTGATTGTACCCCTTGGCCCATCTATTTGTGTTTGTTTCTTGATTATTCCCTTTGGATTCAATTTTTTATTGATTGAGCTTCTTATTATGTGCATCCATTAGTATTATTTTTATAGGTTTATCTAATTCTTGTCATAAATGTATAAAATAAAAAAACATTAGTAAACATCAAAAAAAAAAAATCTTGTATATTTTTTAAATGATACATATCATGTTTATTTACCTATGTTATAGGCTTTGTGTATACATATTTATACATGTGCTTCTCATGGTATCCTTAAGTGAGTGAGATGCAGGATAGATAAGTTTCATATGATCATGGACTTTTTGATGTTACATGGATACTTTTATACCCACATTTATAAGAGCATTATCACATTAGTGGTATGCCTTACATTAGGGGCATCACCATATAGAGAATTTTGTAGTGATATATTTATTTCTTTCCATTTAACACATAGATATACTTACATTTATTATATCATATCTTGTGTGTTACATGGATATCTACATTGTGTGGTTACTTTACAATGTTACATCGTTACATTCCAATGTACATATGGTTGTTTGATTTCATGCATGTGCATATTTGTGTGTGATTGAGCGTGTTATTTTTTAATGTCTTGTCTAATCATTATCCTTAGAGGATCTTGTATTTATCATTTTGTGTCATGTTTTTCCATCATGTATTATGAGTCATATGACCTTCTGTGATGATTTTATATATTTAGCTACATACTTGTGTGTGATTATTGTGATGTACTATGTGATATTCTATATGTGATGCCAGGATCCATATTATACACATTTATATTTTATATACAATATGCTTGGTGTCTATGTTTCCATGGTCTTTACCATGCATCTATTGGGGCATATTATTACTTGTGTGTGTGTTTCAATATTATAGCTAACCCTCCTAGAGGCAAATTTATGACATTGAGGACATGTTATTTGTTCCTAACTATATTTTCCATTAGGGGTATTTTTACCTTACCCATCTCTTCGAGCTTATAAATATATATATCTTGCACATATGAATTTTTAATTGAGGAATAAAATCATTCTCCATCATTACATCAAGACATATTATCTACCCCATGATATCTCATCCTCATATGCCTATTGAGTTTTACATGATGTTATCGACTCTAGGTTATTTTAGTCAGATTTTTTTAATTTTATTTGTCTATCTTACTATTGAGATTTGTATGACTATATGTTATGATGGTTGCATGGATTTGTTTATATTATTTTTGAAGGATTTTAAACAAGATTTGACTATATTATGTAATGACACATAATGCATTTAGTTATTTATTTTGATATGAGTGATTGCATGAACATATTTAAAATATCTCAACTCAAAAGGGGAATATATATTCAAATATTTTCAAGATTAAAAATTTGAACATAAGTGTGCAAAATTTTAAATGAAATTGAGAAAACAATCAATACAAATGAACAAAATTGAGTGAAATTAAGGCACCAAATATGACCAGATGACATGTATTTAATTCTATAATCAAGAAGCATAATTATTTTTTTAGAGCTTAGTCTAAAATTTTAATTTCAAGGAATTGTTTGAAGAGTATGAGAAGATGTTATTTTGTTTTTACATTATATGAAAACATGGTTTGTGTAACATTCAATTTATTTGTTCCTATGCTCATATATTTATTTTCAAAAACTATTTCAATTTTTATATTCACTATGACATGATATGATATTGACTACTTATGGTAAATTATCCATTGCTTTTAGATATTTTATATTCTTCCAAAATATGACAATATATTTTGGTGGATTCCTTCTCGAACATCACTCAATTTATCTCTCCTTCCCTAGGTAAGTCAAGGTATGTGTTTCAATTTATTATTATATTTAATTTGATGTGTTCTTACATTCACATCACATACACACATCAAATTAGGGGAATTATTTAGACACAAAATTTTGGTACAAGACCCTTTTTCATTTTGTCTTTTCCTATTTTATCACACTTGGTCCATTTATGTGTAATTAGATATTTTAGATAGTTTATAGACCACACTAGAATTTATCTGACCTTTAAGCCCTCTAGAAGTATTTAAAATTTTATTGATTTGATTTTTTTGAAGATTTTGATTCTTAGTCATTCATTTAATAAGATTATTATTTTCTTTCTAGACATCCATTTCTCCTAGGTTAGATTCAGTGACCCATTAAAGCTATTTGGGTAAATTCAACAACTTGTTGAATCTATCCTCTATGTTTTTTTAGTCCTTCCTTCCTTACCCTAAGTTGCACTACATGAATCTATCTTGGTGTAATATCCCATGGTCCACATTTTTTTTTCTTTTCCTATAGATCAATATATATACAATTCATTCTTAGTTATTCACCAAGGATCACAAGTATAACTTAAGTATTAAGCAAATAGTGAATCCTTAATTAGGAGCATCACTCCATATGATAAATTTTGGATTGTTATTATAGTTTTTAAGTCTTTATGGGATACTATTATTATTTAATATCCTTTTGGAGTCATTTATAGGTCTTAGGAGTTCTCAAAATTTAATTAGATCTCTTTAGGAATTTTCTTGCCAAAACCCCAAATTTAAATTTTGAATTTATTTCTTTAGTTTAATGGTTGTTTCAAAGAAAATTTGCTTATATTATTTGGAATAAATGGAGAAGAAACTTGAGAATGGTATGGTAGAAAAACCTAAAATGTTGTGTACACATTGGTCCAGATGGTTGTCAATACTCCTCTTTGGCTTGGGAGGAATGACTTACAAATTAAAAAACACTCAAATAAATGGTTGATTAGTTAAATAATATGGTGAATTGCCTAGCAAGCTAGATCCAAGAAGAATGAGATTCCTTGGAGACTATCAATCCACACTTTTAAATAATAAAGTTTTGAAAGATAAAGTACTTACATAGATAACACAAGGTATTCAAGTCAAATACAAGAAGTACTTGATAAATGAATATGTGAATTTGAATGATTATAGAAATAAATAGATTGATATTAATGCCAAATGAATTTTATGTGGTCCAAAAAATAGGGTGAGGCTCTATGATCCGGCATAGAGGTAAAAAGTTGGGTTTGGTTGAGGTCTGGTAGGTGAAAATAGCTTGTTGTTTATTTTTCACATAGTGACCATCGGTGGTTAGGGTGACCATCAGTGGTTGGTAATTATCAGTGGTTAGGGATAGATTATTGGTGGTCAATATGACTATTGGCAATTACTGTGGTTTTTGTCTAGTTTAAGAAATTGGTCTGACAAAGTTTCAAATTGGGATTCTAAAAAGTGGGTTTGAGGTGGGTTGGTTTCAAAATAGAAACAAAGTAACTAATTATTGAAAATAGATACTTAGCTTACTATTTGCTAATATAAATATGGTTGAGGGATCTATTGGTGAAGCTTGAAGTAATTTTGGTAGAGTAATGATACTTGGTTGTCAACTGATGGATGATAGCACTTTGAATCTCTATTACACTTGTTGGTTTGTTGGTTCACTGAAAGAATAATTGAAAAAGGAAGTACTAATGCAAGAGGCTATAATTTTGGATGCCAATGATGATGGATTGATTAATGATTGATCCTTTTTCACCTCCTCCTCCTCTCTTTTTATAAAAAGGAAGAAGAGGTGAAATAATAGTTTAACAAGGTGTTTAACAAGAAGTTTAAATTTAGCTTTCACATGCATTGGCTTGAAAATGAATTAGACAAGATAAATATAAAAAATCAAGTTAGAGTTGACTATTTAGGTAGTTAGAAATTGACCATTGGTGGTCAAGCCTAACCGTTGATGATTAGGGTGATCATCGATGGTTGATGGTAAGGTCAAGTTTGGTCAAAATTTAGCCAAGGTGAGTTAGGTTTAGGGTTGATAGGTTATAGAAGAGTCCCTAGGGGGCCAAAGGTGGTTTAAGGGTTAGTTTGACTGTGTAGTTTTATATTGTTAATATTTTTCCCTTTTTTGTTATGTAAGTTGTATCAACAAGCTGTGAAATAAAAATGGATTGTGGGTTGAAGGCTTGGTTACCCTGAGCATGGGAGGAGGTGCTCCCCCTCAAACTAGGAATTGATGAAGTAAAATAGAATCAGGTATGGGTTTGATAAGTAGGTAAGTTGGTGATGAAGTGGGTGGTAGGTTATGCACTAAAGCACAAACACATGCATAAAATATGACTAATTATGATAGCCAATATTGTGTAATGACTAAGTTGCTATGGTTGGTAAAAGAAAGGTTGGCATTAGAAGTAAAAGTGATAAGTAGAACATGTGACCATATGTGATGGTTGGGAGACAATTGTAAATGTAAGTTTCTTAGATAAGGTCAATGTTTTTTTGGGTATCCAAAGTAGGAAGTGCTCCTATGAAAACAAAAACTGGTTGGGTATGTGCAAGGTAGTGTAAGTTTAAAATGTTTAACTTGGTGATTTAGTTGGTGCAGTTAAAAGGACTAAGGTAAGGTCATCATAAAACATGTGAAAAAATGTCCAGTAGAGAGTTTTAAATCATTGGTGGTCAAGGTTGGTAGATAAGGGAATCCCTAGTGTTTGGTAGTAGGTGAAAGTGTGGTTGAAAAATTTTGTTTGAAAGTTTGGGGGTGGAAGGAGAAAAACCTAAAATGCTAACCATTGATGGTCATGGTGTATCCTTGAGGTCAACCATCGATGGTCACCATGACCATCGGTGGTCATATGTCAACCCTAAAAGGGCGTAGACAAAATAATCACTAAGGGATTTATTACCTCATTTAAAAACCATCAATGATTTCTCTCTTTGGCATTTTGAGCAAAGTGATGATGATGGTTGGTAGTTAGAGTGAGTGATTGAGTAGACTGAGAGATTTATTGGAGGTTAAATTAGACTAGGATGCAATATGGATGAGGGAGGGTGAAACACTAGGTGGGTGTGGTCCCTAGGGTTTCTCCTAAATGATGGTTAAGGAATGAGGTAGGTAGTGTTATTGAATTAGTAGTTTGTAGTTGAATTGTTAATTGAATGCTTAGTGAATTGGGCTATTGTTTAATGTTTTTTTGGGTATGGGTTTGCTTTGAAATAGGGTTATGTGTTTGGGAGTTTTATCATTGAATTTAAGAGTGTAAATTTAGATTGGCAAGGGTAGGGTAGAGAGGGGAGGTTATAGTAAAGATTAGGCAAGTTGTTTGAGCAATTGTGGTGTTTGGTAGGTAGATTTGAAGGGTAAGGCATGGTTTGATCACTAACAATCACTACACAGTGATCATTGGCTATTGGTTTTAGCCATCATCGATCATGATTGACCTTCAATGGTCGATAAGTGACCATCAATAGGTCATTTGATAGTAACCATCAATGGTTGGTTGCCTAACTATCAACGGTCAACTTTTGGAAGAGTTAACCATCGATAGTCAATTTGTATGAATATGTATTATTTGAAGGTTAATTGTGAGGGTTTAAGGTCAATGGTAAGATTAATGGTAATATTGTGAAGAGTTAAGATCAAAGGTTAAATGTTTGGGTAATGGTTGAAGGTTGGAGGTTAAAAAATTTAGATGAGATAGATTAAGGGTTTTGCTTTGTAGATAAGTTATAGGTATAGGTTGTAGTAGGAAAATTGTATGAATTGAATAGAATAAGAGGTCAGTATGATAGATAGAGTTCATAAGAAAAGTGTGTGAATGAACCAAGGTTTTCTATTGGCTATCAAACCATACAGGCATGGGAGAGGATAAAAATGAGGGATAGAGTGCCCCATATATTAGACAAGATTCAAAATAGGATGATCAATGACAATTGGGAGAACATGGAGGATATGGGCCTTAAATGTATGATGTACTACCAACATGTACCTTAGTATGTGATGATGTTAGTGGAACTCATAGAGAGATGGGACCCTACCACTAACACCTTCCTTCTTCTTATAAGTGAGCTGACTATCATGCCATAGGACATCCATAAGATTATCCACCTACCCATTTAGGGTGAGTTGATCTACCATATTGAGAGTGATGAGTGGGATGGGAAGATGAAGCTCTTATATAGAGATGACCTCAATTTTTCAAGGTGGAATTTAGGTGGCTTCCACTACATGACACTAAACTAGAGGTACAAGGATGTGAGGAGGCTTTTCACAATGATGATGATAGTGGTCATGTGTTATACATTACTAGATTCTAGCAGTGGGAGGTTCCCTTACTTGCTATTGGGGGTGCTTGTTGAGATGTGGTTGGGTCACATAGTGTTTATGTAGGAACCTAGGTTATTATTGCCATAGGAGATATGGGATCAGTGTTAGATTTATTCTCCATTGTTGGGCATATGAACACATCAGGGTACTAAGACCTATGGGGTTATCATGGGAGGGATTTGTGTAGATGGATTATAGGGTTAGATACATGAGGTGGAGTCATGATTATGCCCTCTTAGGACTAGGATTAGGATTACATGATATAGATTGGTACAAGGGTTAGCTAGATTCTTTAGTCATGGGAGATGTGATATAGAGACCATATGTCAAGTTTCTAGGCTAGGCACACTATATGAGGTATACTTTGTCTCTTCAAAACTACAGATGGATCTATGGTAGGCAAGATCATGAGATAGAGCTCATTATAATTGATAGGGTATGGAAGCAGTTCAACCTTGTGCAAGATATACCTGGGGACTAAGATACACATGCATAATCCATATCTATGCTCATAGCCAGTCCATGAGGTGGAGTACTAGCAGCTATGAGACCAACATGTACTATCTTGATGTAGAGATATGTAGTGACTATGGAAGAGCTATGGTACTATGTGACCTTGGTCTTTAAGCATTGTCTAGATGATCCCCAATGGGGAAAATACAAGGTTGGGATTGTAAGAGGTGCTAACACAATGACACCAAGTCAGTGAGCCACATCTACAGGTGGATAGGAAGGTGCAGGAAGGCAAGCTCTAGGAGGTAGTGGTGCCTCAATATTATAAATTTGTGATGATATATTATATTTTTGATGTTCTACATGATTTTGATACTAGCTTGTGAGCTGATGCAGTGAGATGTATATTTTTTGAGAGATATGTATATTTTATATACACTATGATGATTATTTATGAAATATAGATGTGATTCTTTGTTAATGGTTTGTAGTTCATGGTTGTGATGTTCATGTTGATTATTAATGAGTTCATCTTGATTATAGTTATGCTCATGATGATGTTGATGTGGACCCACCTAGCTAGGCATGTTATGATATGTCTCTTTAATTTATGCTCATGATGATGTTTGATTTGGATTGATGTTATTGATGTGATGGTTATGGATAGATATGATAATATTTTTATGATTATGTGATGCTAATGTGATGTTGGTGATTATTAGGATGATGGTTTATGACATTATGGTTATGGTATTTGGTGATGTTGTTTATGGATGTGATATTTTAATTTCATGTTTAAGATGATCATGTTTATGATATCGATATAATTATGGTTATGGATACTGGTTATGCTTAGGTGGACAAGGTTATTATGTGATTATTTTTATGGTTAGGGATTATGGATCATAGTTATATGGATGTGATAAATGTTAGGATGATGATAATGTTATGATGATGTTTTATGATATGGTTATGATTATGGTGTTCATGATGAAATCTAATGAGTATATGCTCCTCCACTTAGATTTAAACATTTGGTGTATATGGTATATGTGATTATGACTTGGTGATGGCAAAAATGACCATGGGAATTCATCCTATAAAAGGGGTAGAAAGTACCATGAGAATCATGCCATGGGTAGATCCATGGTACCCATTGTTAAAGATTAGGTGAAGACTGTAACACATAATCACATGATTCAATTGTAATTAGTTGTCCTTAAAATAAGGAGATGAATGTGGTTTTAAAATAAGGGATGAGCTTAAGTTGGATAAAAGGTGATTTTGATCTTGTTTTAACAAAAAAAAGAAATATATATGAAGCATTAAGGGGCTCTGTATTTGGGTTCCCTTCAAGAGAGGTTAACTGGTAAGCTCCTGATCCATACTTGTGTGTTATGATATAAGGTCCAAACCAATTGAAATCAAACCTGCCTTGCTTTATTTTCTCCATATTGGTGACATGTTGATTTTCATTTAGGATGAGGTCTTTGATATTGAATTATCACACTTTAGGGTGTTTTTTATAAGCATGCTTGATGTATTTTTGATAGACATGAAGATGAGTGAGTGCGGCTAAATGATGCTCGTCAAGTAGCTCAAGTTAAGCTAAACATTCTTGCTGATAATTACTCTTAGAGATGAGCTATTGAACGGATATGAAAAGAGAGGGAATTGGACTTCTAGAGGCAAGACATCCTTTGCTCCCAAAACTAGAGAGAAAGGAGTATCACTTGTAGGGGTTCAATGCTAGTATGATAGGCCCACAAGGCAAAGGGGATGTGTAAATGCCAATCTTGACCAGATTCATTAACCATTTTAGTGATCATGTTATTAAGAGTTTTGTTAGAGTATTATACATATCCATTCACTTATGGATGATAGGGTGATGAGAAACTTAACGTGATACCAAATGCATCATATTGGCCTTGGACTTGTTTGTTTTTGAAATATTTTTCATTATTGATGATAATTTTGTGAGGAACACTAAAATGATAGATGATGTGATGATTGATAAAGTTGACAATCTTTTTGGATTTTTTTAAGATATGCAGAATAGCCTCTACACATTTGGTAAAATATTTGGTCATAGTGATGATATAATGATGTCATTATGAAGACTAGGGGTTAATTTCTCTAATGAGATCTAGACCCCATTATGAGAAGGGCAAAAATATATGGATATGTGAAGACTATGGCTAGGTGTGTGATGTAAATTAGTGTGTTGTTGACATTTCACATACTTTTTCACATAATCATATAAATCTTGGTTAAGGGTGGGCTGATAATATCCAAGGTGTAGGAAGCATTTAGCGATGGCTAGGCCAATAAAATGTCCCCCACATATCCCATCATGCATTTCCCTGATAACATGAGAGGATTTATGAATACGTAGGCAATGAAAGAGGAGAACATCAAAGCCATGTTTATAAATAATTCCCCCTATTATGGTATAACATGAGGTGCTCTGAATAAATAGTCTTTGAGCATTCCTGGAAAGACTAGAAGGAATGGTGACAAGGTTGAGATAGTCTAAGGTTTACTAATACCAAAGTTCAGGTTAGGTCTCTTCCACATTGAATATGATGGGAGAGTCTAATTTGACATAAGAGGGCTAGGTAAGTTGATGGATAATGATAGATATCTTAGAGTTATAAGGTGTAAATAGGATCTGAGAAGCAATGGAAGCCATCATATTGGAAAACTTATTCATAGATCATGACATGGTTTGGATATGGTAGTGTTCAAATGATGCTAAGAAGATGTCAGATAATTGTTTGTACAATTAAAAAAAATCATTCTTATATTGATAAGATCTATTGATTTTATTTACCATGAGTTGAGAATCACCAAAACTGTTAATCATTTTGACTCCCAAGGCTAACACAGTTTGGAGGCTTATCACTAGGGCTTCATACTTGGCCACATTTTGGTACATTCAAAATCTAGATTGAAGGATAAAGGAAGAGGTTCACTATGAAGGGGGATAAGGATGATGTCATATCCCCTACCATGTTGACACTTTGATCTATCAAAGAAAATGGTCACTTGATAAATGAAGTCTATCTGAGAGAAGGTCATGATGGACTCATCAGGAAACTCAAGAGGAAGAGGTTGGGTGTTTACTAGTGGTGCTTTGACTAATTGGTCGGTAATGACTTACCCTTTAATTAATTTCTTCTGAATAAAATTAAGGTCAAACTCATCTAAAAGCATTATCAACTTGTCCATATGTTGGTTTTGGTACGACTTGGAGTACATATACTTGAGTGGGTCAATATTCATTATGACATAGGTCTTATGCTTGAGGAGGTAATTATGAAGTTTGGTGGCCACAAAGACTAGGAAAGGGCAAAGTTTATTAGTATTATTTTATTAGGTCTCATATTCTATAAGCATATGGCTAATGTAGTAGATGGCTTGCTATTTATGTTGCTCATCCTGATAAGCCAACATTTCCCTTAAAGAGTGGTCAGTGGCAGATTTATAAAGGTAAAAAGGTTTATCTTCCTTGGGAGGAATGAGGATAGGTGGAGACAAAAGGTACTCTTTAAATAAATCAAAGGCCTTTTGACAATCGTTATTCCACTTAAAAGATACATCTTTCTTAAGAAGGTGATGGAAATGTTGGCATCGGTCTAAGATCTGAGAGATAAAGTGACAAATGGATTCAAGCTTCCCCTGAAAGCTATAGAGTTTCTTAAGGTGAGTAGGAGGAAGCATTTTGAGGATTACTTTGATTTTGGCTATATCAAATTCAATTCCTCAAATAGAGATGATAAATCCAAGGATATTTCTTGATAAAACCCCATAAATACATTTCTTGGGGTTAAGGTAGACATGGTAATGGATGAGTCACTCAAAGATAATCTTAAGAATGGATAAATGATCTTTACAACATTTGGATTTTACAAGAAGGTCATCAACATAGTCTTTTACAATTTTGTGAATAAGGTCATGGAAGATGTAGGTCATAGCACATTGGTATGTTACACCAGCATTATTTAGTCCAAAAGTTATGACCTTATAGAAAAAATTTCCCTATGAGATGATGAAGGTAGTTTTGTATTGATTTTTAAGGGCAATTAGGATCTGATTGTAACCTGAGAATCTATCCATAAGAGATAACATCTCATGGTTGATTATAAGATCAAAAAACTAGTCGATGCTTGGCAAAAAAAATTGTCCTTTGGGGAACCAAGGTTAAGGTCATGAAATTCCACACAAATGCATAGTCCCCCTATGGATTTGGTGATAGGTATGAAATTTAAGACCCATTGGGGATAGTCAATGGGTTGGATGAAATTGATGGATAGGAAATGTTGAAGCTCTTCTTTGATGAGAATGGCTATGTGAGGGTGCATTTATTGAAGTTTTTACCTAATGGGATTGGTGACTATGTTATGGGTAGCAATGGAGGGGTCAATTCCTATCATGTCATTGTAAGACCAAACAAACACTATGCTACAGTCTTACATGAAGGAGGGAAAATCCTAAAGCTCCTTGGAGTTTAGTGATTGGAAAATTTTGATAATGCATGGGTTATTGAGATTACCCAAGTTGATTTCCGTGGTGGATTCATTCAACATTGTTGAAGTATTAGAAGAAAGAGATTTGCAGATAGAGGAATCTTCTATACCAATATAGGTGAGAATGGAATCGTCATCTTGACACTAAATGGTATTAATGGTAAGAGAGTCATCTCCTATCATCTTAAGATGGGTTAGAAGAATGGTTATGGTTGCCCCATCCTTTTGATAAGTCATGGGTCCAAGGCTGATCATGTTAATGAAAAAAATGTTAGGGGGGATGATGTCAAAATTCTTAGTTATCAATGGTGGAGTGGATGGTGAGTATGGGATGTCTTGCTCAATAATGGTGACGAGAGGTAGGTTGGTTTACTTTTTAGATGGAATGAAATTAAGGCCATATTTTTCATGAGGTTTTTGGGTCTTGATTAGAATTAACTCATGTAGCCCATGTTCATACCGAATTAGGCCAAATCTCTTCCAAGCACACTTATAAAGGTATGTCTAGGTAAACTTTGGTTTATCTAGATAAGAGAAACTAAAATTCCCATAATCTTGAGGGGTAGGAAAAGTGTCCAGTGTCAAAAGGAGATAGTCCCCCAATGAAAGATGTTGGAAGGTTGACTCTAAAGGGTCCATTTTGGGAAGTTGGGTAGAAGGGATGAATGAACTGGTTGATTCTTTAGTGGTAGAAGAAGATGGAACTTCATCTTTTACTAATGAAGGCTTGTTGAATGAATGAAGGATAACATCATTGGATTGGTACGTCATGTTACATGATGTAAAAGGACTCAGGTTAGCTTGTATGGCAATAAATTTTCCTTTATGTTTAAATTTGAAAAATCAGTGTAAGGTGGATGACACATAACCCATGAAATGGATCTAAGGGCATCCCAACAAAATGTTGTACTAAAAATCACAGTCTACTACATAGAAAAACTGAAGAAGTGTGTGGGGTCTTAAGCAAATGTGAAGGACAATAGTTCCTAAAGTCATGGCCATGGTATTATTGAATGATAAGAGCATCACTAATTTTTTTGACATAATGTTCTCAATAAATTTTAGTTGGTTTTATGCATGGGAGGAGACAATGTTAATGCTAGCACCCTCATTAATCATAACCTACTTGATGTTAGTTTGGTTGATGTATGCATTAATGAAGAGGGGAGGATCTTGGTAATCTAGATGGATGGAGGGTATTTATAAATCCTTAAAGGTAACAAGGTTGGAAAGTTGAAGAGCTTTGACAAAGGCTGCTAGAGGTTATGGGTCTTTCAGTTGAACCTCTATGGATTGTAAATCCTCTATCATCACTTGGTAGTGATGGGGTGAGGTATTGATCAGTTCATACAAACTCATCTTCATTGGTGTTTGGTGAAGCTATTTTATAAATACTCATTGGATTGGTTCATAAGTATTAGATTGAGAGGGACCCAAAATAGGCACCTTGGGCTTGGTTGAAGGTGTAGGTACTTGGTGTTGGTTAGGTGATTGGGTGGTAAAAGAAGGATATGTCCATGGAATGGACACTTTTTCCTTTACTTTATACTTTGGTTGAGCTTATGATCATGTGAACACTTGGATGGTATGGATTAGGGGAGGAGTCAGTCTAGAGGATTGCTTCAGTTTCCCTTTAAACTGAGGTGAGAGTGGAGGAGTAAGTAGATGATGGTCAATATCTCTTGGTTCTTGGATCGATGTCAGGATCATAAGCGGCTCATTTGATAATAAGTCATTAACATGATATAATTTATGGGATATCAATTGCAAGGCCTTGCAATTATTCATGTCATACCCAGGTGTCCTATAGTATGAACATACTAATTTGTCATTATACCAAGATAGTTTAGGACTGTGTGGGTAAAATGGTCTAATAGGTGGTAAGGTTAAGTAAGATGCTTGTAATAGCCTCTGTAGGATGGTTCAGTAGGATTTAGGCAATGGTGTAAAAGGTGTGGAGATCTTAGGTTTGGTAGTTGGGTCAGGAAGCATTTTATAAGTAGGCTTGGTGGTAGAGGTTTTGAGTAGAAGAGCGTTCTTGGTGAACTATTTTGGTTTTGGTAGAGAGGTTGATAACTTGGGGTTAGAAGGTTTTGGGGTAGACATTTGAGAGGTAATCAATTTATTTATAGATGATTGGGATATAGGAAGTATGTTTATGGGTGGTTTGATGAAAATAGGTGTGAATAAAAGTAGGAGTGATGGCATAACCAAAAGTAGTGGTTAGGTTTTGATTGGGATGGTTGGCTTCCCAATTAAAGTAGATGTATGAGGTCCTAAAATAGTGGATAAAGTGGAGAGTGGAGGTAGACTTTTATTTTGTGGGATCTTGGGTGTTTTAACCTTCTTTGTTGGCTTGGTTTAGGGTTTATTTGACAAGTTTAATGGGCTTAAATCTAAATTTACTAATGGGTGAGTAATGTTATGAGTAGCAAATATGCCAAGGTTCTTTGTGGGTTTAGTTAGGATGGTAGAAGATAATTTGGTTAATTTGGGTGAGTTTGGTTATGATGGTACTGCTATAGTTTGATGGGTAGAGGTGTTCGATGGTTGAGTTGTGGTGATAATGGATTTGATAGTGAAAAGGATAGTTTATTCTAATAAAGGAGGCTCCTACTTGGTTATATAAGGGATCCCAAGCTATTGCCAAAAGGTGGCCCGATCCAGGTTAGGATTGAATGTGAATTCTAATTTTTTAACTAGTCTAGAGAAAGGTTTATAGACGGGTCTAAATCCCCTGATAGTGAATTCAAAGGATAAACTTGGGGGTCAAGGGAGAGGAATGATTACCTCATCCTTTTCCTAATTAAATGGTTCCAATATCTAGGAAGGTAACCCCTCAGTGGGAGGTTTAGGAAAAGTGGTTTATTCCTTAGGAGTGATTTCTAAAGGAAGAGTGGATTGTTGTATGATTGAGAAAAAGGTAGAATGGTAATAGATGCCTCATATGATGTGCATATCAAAGGAGAGGTTGGTGCCTCCATTGACTAAATAAGTGAAGTAGGAAAAGAGGTGATTTGGTCAATGGTTTCCTCAGCAATGAGCTCACCAAGAACCATATTGATAGTATGGGCCTCGTGGGTATGATAGGATTCTACTTCATTTTTAGTGGCAGCAGCATGGTTGGAAAAAGGTTATTTGAAGATGTCAAGTGATTGGTTTAGGGGTGCATTGGGGTTATCTAACACAAGTTCCCCCCTTGTCAATGAGAGTTTGGACAATGTTCTTAAATCAATTACACCTACTAACATCATACCCAATGACTCAGTACAAGGCACACAATTCATTTTCCTTATACCAACCAGGTATAAAACAAGATGAATCTAATTATTGTAGAGGTTTTATTAGATGGAGTTGTATGAGATTGGCTTTTAAAAATTTCTCTAAGATTGAAGCGTATGACTCCGCAAGTGGAGTAAATTTCTTTTAGTTGTTGTGGTTTTGATTCCTAGTGTTTTGATTGAAGGAATTGGAAGAGTTAGGTTGGTTAACTATGGGTGGAGGAGTGGTCTTAAGGATAACCACATTCATGGTTCCCTTATTTTTGGTGTTAGTGTTGGTTTAATTGTTAGGTTTGGAAGAGGGGGTCTCATTTGATTTGAAGGTGGAATTATTGTTTCTCAATTTCAAATTCCCCTCATTAATGGCTCTATTCTCTAATTTACATGCAATAGTGAAAGCCTCATCAAAGATCTTGAAGCTTTGAACATGTAAGGTAGAATACATGTGCTTGTCATAAGCCCAAATAAAGAGTTTAATTAGTTTGGGTTGGGGTAGAGATAAGGAGAGTTGGTTTATTAGGCTTCTCCAATGGGCCACAAAGTTGGCTATGGACTCATTGTCAAATTGTCAAATTTAGTAGAAATCAGTGATGTAAACCTTCTTAGAGATGTTTATAGAAAAGTGATCCATGAAAGTTTGATCCAACTGGGTAAAAGAAAAGAGAGAGTGCTTTGTTATAGCACTATACCAATCTAGTGTTGGACCAGATAGAGACATGGGGAAGGTATAAAGAAGGAGAACATCATCATAGGCAATCAAATAACACGAGTGCCTAAATGCTCTCAGGTGATGTTGAGGGTCATCCTTACTTTAAAATTTAGAAAATTTGGGAATTTCCTATCGAGGAGGATAAGGTTAAATGGGGATAGATGGGTAAATTGATTCATTATAGATTTGGTTAAATGATAAAATATTATGAGCTCTAGAAATAAATGACTCCAAAGTAGTCATTTTATCCATTAATATTTTGAGAAGGTCAGTTTGGGGTTGTACACCCTCGTAGTTATAAGGTAGATTATGTTGGGTTTGGGTAGGTGCAACATATGGATAGCTGACAAGGGGTTGAGAAGTTGCCACATATTGGTATGTAGACATGGGTAGTTGGGATGATGCCACATATGAATACATGGAGATAGGTGGTTGGGTATAAAGTAGAGTTACATACCCCTGTGGGTTAGGGAATTATCTTGGGTTTGGTGTAATGGGTACTGATTGAGATATTAATAGATGTTGGGTGGCAGGTATAGTTGGGTTAGTAGATAAAGGGTAGGTGGTAACTTTGGTACTAATGGGTGAAAGGGTAGAAGGTATGGGAACCACTAAGCTCTATAATGGAGTGGAGGTAGGTGGGTTTGAAACAAGGGGAATAGTGGTGACACTAGTAGAGGGTACTCCTATGACAAGGAAAGCATCGATTCCCAATGGTTGGGTTGCTCTTAGACTAAGAGGGTTATTAGTTGGGAAGAAGGTGTTTGGGTGTTGCTTAGTTAAGTGGGTTGGTTTTGGATGGTGGTATCGGTGGGGTTCTTGGTAGAATAGGATGCCTAGATGACTAAAGGTTGGGTGGAGATGGTGGTAACAAAAGTGTCTCTCATAAGGTGGGATGGCATGCCATAGGGTGGGTCAATAGGTGAAACTGAAGTAAGGGTACAATGAGATATGGTGTTAAGGTAATGTTAGAGGGATATAGGATTATTATCTAGAAAGGTGGAAAATCCCACATCATTTTAGGAAACCATCCAAGGGATGGTAGGGATTATAGAAGGATGGGGAGAGCTCTCTATATCCAAGATGTACTCCCTAGATGAGGGAGATAGATGATTAGGAGGTGGGTCTTGGTTTGCTTGGTTTCTTAGTTGTTTCCTAGTTAAAACCATGCAAATAAGGGAAAGGAGAAGATACAAGCAATATACAACTCAAAAAAAATAAGACAATAAAAAGTCAATAAAATGAAACACACACTAAAACAAGTTAAATCTTAAGGTTATTTTTAGTCTCTCTTATGGATTATGCCTTAAGATTTAAGAATTATGTGAACCAACTTGGCTTGGAGAGCAGGTACTAGAAAAGAAGTCTATGGTTGGTTTTAGGTTGTGTTTAGGCTCTCAAAGGGATCTGTATTATAAATAAGTATGTGGCTTGATATTGGGCCTTACCCCTCACTTCGCACACTATAGCGATAAGGGTGTCAGGGGCTTAGACAAGATATATAGATTTATAAAGATTATACTGAACTAGAGAGCTGAGTTGGTTCTCCCTTTGGTAATAAAATCCAAGCAGGATAGTCGGGAAAGGTGACCACTAAGTGATGAAATCCTAGTCAGGCCTTATGTTAATATTTTTATGCTCAATTAATCATAAGTGGTTTGGTCTTGTGTGTGTGATAAGAGTGAAACTATGATTAATTTACTTGATTAATTAAGCTATGTGAGCTAAAATAAGCAAGAAAATAATGGATGCAGTCAATTTTAAGCCCAAAATGAAATTTCAATTTTGTTGCATGAGAAAAAAGATAAGAAGAAGAAGCACTTAGATACAACTATGAACCCAAGAAAAGACTCAAGTCTCCCACCAGGTTTGCCATAATGTTTTAGATAAATTTTTCTTATATTCTTTGGAATAAAGGGAGAAGAAACTCAAGAAGGTTATGATATAAAGCCCTGATATGTTGTGTGTGCATTGATCTAGATGGTTGTAGATACTCCTCTTTGGCTTGGGAGGAATGACCTATAGCTAATAAAGCACTCAAAGAAATGGTTGATTAGTTAGATAGTATGGTGGATGCCTAGTAAGATAGATCCAAAAATCATGAGCTTCCTTGGAGGTTGTAAATCCACACTTTTAAACAATCAAGTTTTGAAAGATAAAGTACTTGCATAGATAATAGAAGGTACTGAAGTCAAATATAAGAAGTGATTGATAAATGAATAGGTGAATTTAACTTATTAAATCAATAAACATATTGATATTATTGTCAAATGAATTTGATGTGGTCCATAAAATAGGGTGAGGCTTTATGATCAGGTAGAGAGCTGAAATGTTAGATTTGGTTGAGGTCTAGTGGGTGAAAATAACTTGATGTTTATTTTTCACACAATGAACATTGGTGGTTAAGGTGACCATTAGCAATTGGTAACCATTGGTGATTAGGGACAGACCATCGATGGTTAGGATGACCATCAATGGTTACTATGGTTTTGGTTTGGTTTAATAAATTGGTCTTACAAGGTTGAAAAATGAGATTATAGAAAGTGGGTTTGAGGTGGGTTGGTTACGAAATAGAAATAAACTAATTAGTGAAATGAGATACTTAGCTTATTAGTTTCTGATCTGAAGATGGTTGAGGGATTTGTTGGTGAATCCTAGAGAAATTTTAGTAAAATAATGACACTTAGCTATCAGTAAATGGATGATAGTGCTTCAGATCTCTATTGTACTTGATGGTTCACTAGTTTTTTGGAAGAATACCTATAAAAGGAAGTACTAATGCAAGAGGCTCTAATTTTGGATGCAAATGATGATGGATTGATTTATTGATTGATTCCTTTTTTCCTCCTCCTCCTATCCTTTTATAGGAAGGAAGGAGAGATGAAATAATATTTCAACAAGGTGTTTAACAAGTAGTTTAAATTTAAGTTTTGCATGCATTAGCTCATACACAAATTAGGCAAGCTAAATATAAAAAATCAAGCTGGAGTTGACTGAAGTTTACTATTCAAGGAGTTGAAACTCAACTATAAGTGGTCAAGCATAACCTTCAGTGGTTAAGGTGACCATCGATGGTCGATGGTAAGGTTAAGTTTGGTCAAAAGTTAGCTACGGTGGGTTATGGGGCTCAAGGTGGTTTAGGAGTTAGTGAAAGAGTCCTTAAGGGGCTTGAGGTGGTTTAAGAGCTAGTTTGACATCTAGAACCATTGTGTGCAATTTTCTAGTGTCTATAATGGTATTAATCATGTTTCTACTTGGATAAAAGGTTATATTTTGGTTTTTTTAGTTGTTGTATAATTTTTAGGTTACTTATTAATGGTTTTCCACCTTTTTGGTAATTTATTTTATGTTCAAACCTTTTGTAATGTCCAAGAATGCTAATTGTATGAGTATGAGCCTATGTTAGAGGTATGTAAGATTCGATTAGAGATTTTATAGGGACTTAAATTGCATGAAGAAGCTCAAGGGACTTAATGTTTCAAGCTATAATAAGGTATTGTTCTCCAAGAAACAAGAATAAGGTCCATATTTGACAAGAGAAGACTGATTATCTCAAAATTATATGTATGCTTGTGAAGAACATGAATATCAATGAATGAGAAAAGCTCTTGGATCATATTGTGATTGTGAATATTGGTAAGTGTAACTACATAATTTTTTTTTTATTTCTATATTTGGAATATTATCATTCATCTAAATGTGGAAAGAGGGAAAACTCGAGCCTTGGAGCATTCTGTTTGACACAGTCAAGAACCATGAGAGGTAAGGTGTCTTATCAGCTCATCTCAAGAATTTTAATGATTGGAAAGGGGTTTTTTAGTTTATATTAGTTTAATTAAAATTTTAATTAATAATAATAACCATTATTAAGACAAAAATTTATTTAAACTTCAAAACTACTTTCATACATTCTTGTGCCATGTATTTCTGATTGCAAACAAGATGGTAATTATAATTTTTGAGTCTATTTATGATTGAATTGGTTGTTATTCCAATTTAAAAATTTGTATTGGGTAATAAAAACCCTAATTATAATGATTTTATACCTTTATATGTCATTTTGAGTTTTAAATCCTTATTTCATTACCTCTTGGGTCTCTAGAGAACCTTGCTTAGGGTTTTTAGCCATTTTGTGGTTAAGATATCTAAACATCATTTCAATCCCTAAAAGTTTAAATGAAGCTTTGTATTATTTTACTAAATGTTATTCAAGTGTTTTATTGGATTTTTTGCACATTTGGGTGATTTTGGACCCTAATCTTAGTTTTGCAGTTCAATAGACCTAATTAAGGCCTAATTTGAATAGGGTCTTATTGAGTTAATACATCTACCTTGAGAGTTAGTTCACAAAAATTTTTAGGGAGTTGTATTCACTTGATGGGTATCTTAAATTATTATTTTTTTATATTTAACCCTTGTGTATCTTCAAAACCAATTGAATAAGTGATTTAGGATGGATATAAGGAAAGAAGGCAAATTTAGATAACTTGCATTTTAATTTGGAGATTTATCTCCCTTTGCATTATATTAGTATTAGAGTAGGTTGGATACTTGAAGGAGGTTAACACTCTTTGATAATAAGAGTGAATTTATTATTTTGTGATTAGTGGAGTTGAAATCTAGAATGTCATCTAGGAGAAACCCAAGAGGAGGAGGAAGAATAGGTATCCAAAAGGGAGATGCAAAATTAGAGGAGTTAATAAACTTGAGAGTTAGTTTTGATGAAAGGTTTTATATTAGTAGAGGATAATAAAAGAAGAGGAGTTGTGATAGGAGATGTCAGTGATAGGGAAGAGGAATCATAAGCACTAGAAGAGGGAGAAGAAGAAGAAGAAGAAGAAGAAGAAGAAGAGTGAGAGGAATAAAGAATTAATAAGATAATGAAGGTAGTCATGGGATAGGGGGTCAAACCAAAAATATAAATTCCCAATTATGAAAATATCTTAGATGGAGAAGATGATGTAGAGGTTCCTTAATAAAATTCTCAACTTGGAGTTCTTTCCTAAACACCCTAGGCTTTTGACCTTTCCTACTAGCCCTTTGTCCCTATTTTCTTACTTGTATAAAAAATTACAAATGGTTATGACTAAATAATGGTTTATTCCCATTTTCCTTGTTAAGACACACATTTGTGTCAATTTTGGTGGCCTAACTCCTTGTCTAGGTCCAGTTTCCCTCTTTTAGGCCTATTTAATTAGGCTTCTTCTAGCCCTTGCACAACACAATCCTAAATAATACATAATGGAGAGTACGTAAAACAATTAAACCATGTGATTCACTTAAATCACATTGAATAGGACCAAACTACAAAATTTTGGGAAATTTTGACAGTTAAAACTCAAGATATGCTTAAAACCCTAGTTTAGGGCTTTTAGGACATTGTCACAACCCAAGAGCACATAAAATTCAATGGAGAAGGTTTGATTGTGTTTGAAATTACAATGAGAGGTTTTTAAGGTATATCTTGACCCTTTTCACATCTACAAATCATCAATTGGTCCTTATCAATCAATTGTTATACATTTCCTCATCAAGATACACTTGATTGTGTAGGAAAAATGTTGATTTACAGGTTTGAGTTCCTATAGGACGAACAACACACTTTGAAATGAAATAAAAAGTTTCAAAAAATATTCAAACACATCTAAGATCTTACCTTAGCATGTCTTTATTATTTATAATAGATTCAAAGTTTTTTCATTTCCTTGTAACAAACACAATCTAATCTTCCAAATTATGCTACAGAAAACAAAGCCTATTCTGACCCTTCTCCTATTACTAGAGGGATTATTTGATGATCCTATAATTTTATAGGTTCTAAAAAATTTCAATAATCTTTAGAAAATAATTTAAATATGGTTCCAACATCCTTTATCCCCTAATAATAAGAATACAGTCTACACACAAAAGGAATAACTTCTAAAATAGGGGTCTATTTACAAGTATATTTGAACACCAAATGAATGTATTATCATTACTTACAACTTATAATCTCAAAAAAATTCATCAATCCTTCAATAAACCTTTAAAATAGTTCTCAAAGTTCATGTGACTGTCATTTTAAAAACACAATCTACAACAAAAACTAGACAATTCATATACAGGGATTTGTGTCTTGATCCTTCAAGAATAAGGGTCTTTTTCTCTTATTTCCTTCTAATATTGGTTCTTAAAAACATTAATTAACTTATACCACTCTAAAATCTCAAATTTTGTATCAAACAACTATTTTTTAACTACCTAACTCACCTTTTCAATAGTCAATAAGGTGGGTTCAAAACATGAAGTGTGGTTAACATGAGACTTCCATATAAATGAGCCTTTAGACCCTTGAAAATGTTTAAAGAGGTTAATATAATTATTTAAAACTTGTCCACATACTTAACCAATCCATACATTACCCATGTAAGTCTTAAAACAAGCCAAAATTCAAAATTTGCAAACAACTAGTTTTGTAAGGAAAATCCTAAATTTGAAATTTTGACCACCTAGATGCATTCCTAGACTATAAATTTGAATGATAAGCATGATTTGGGACTTATTAATCCATAAAAAACCATATCACTCTTACATTATTTCGAAAAAAACAAAATTTAGATAAAAAGGTTCCCTAAGAGTGATGCTCCTACATCATACTCCCAGGGAAAGGAAAAAAACTCATGGGATATTGTCCATTAGTGCTTCTAGAGTACTCCTCATTTATATATGTCATGATATGTCATAAACATAGCATATTCTATTGGTTTATTCTTCCATTTAACCAAATAATTGAAATAATATTTGTCTCTAGTCCTCTTGATCACTTGTTTGTCCAATATCCACTCCATCTCTTCTATCTTGGCCTTAGGAAACTAGGTTGCCCAATATGGGCCTAATGTAGATGCATCATATATTGTGTTTCCTCCTCCAATACCTTATTTATAAGGGTAAAACTATGCAACATGGAAGATATGTGAAATTCCTACTCCACTAGGCAACTCCAATTCATATGCATTGTTTGTAAACTTTCTGAGAATCTTGCAAGGACATATATTTTTCATCTTCAACTTATTGTATTCACCAGTTGGGTACCTTTCCTTCTTGAGATGAGCTAATACTAAGTTTTCAACCCATAAATTCACTTTTATTCTACTTAAATCTACTTGTTTCTTGTACTTATCAACACTAGACTCCAAATGTTTTCTTACCTGTTCATGTACCTCCTTCATTATCATTATAAACTTTTCACCTTCAACACTTCTCTTGTCCATATTTATGATGTTTCTGACCTAAAATACACCTCTAGGCTGCATGCCATAAATTACTTATATGGACTCATACCAATTCTCTTATTTTTAGAATCATTATAAGTAAACTCTACTGGAGGCAACACAAGATTCCATTACTTAGGATGGTCCTTGGATAAACACCTCAACAAGTTTCCTAAAGTTATATTCACCACCTCAGTTTGTCCATCTGTCTGAGGATGGGTAGCTAAATTGAAACTCAAATTTTTGCCTAGCTTCTTCCATAATGTTCTCCAAAAGTGACCAAGAAACTTGGCATCTCTATCAAAAATAATGTTCATGGGTAGTCCATGAAGTCTCACTACCTCCTTGAAAAACAAATTGGCCACATGTTTGTCATCATTAATGGTTCTACATGGTATGAAGTGTGTTATTTTATAAAATCTATTAACCACAAAAACTGAATCAAAACCCCTTTGTGTCCTATGCAATCCCATCATAAAATCTATACTTATGGATTACCAAGGTCTATTTGGGACTGGTAGGGGTTAATACAATCCTACATTAGTTATCTTACCTTTTTCTAACTGACAAATCTTGCACCTTTCCACATACCTCCTTACTTTTTCTTGCATTCTAGGCCAATAATAGTGCCTATTGAGTAACTCCAATGTCTTTTCAAGTCCAAACTATCCTACCATGATTTCACTATGATTCTGTTGGATTAGATTTCCCCTTATAGATATTTTGGGCACACACAACTATACTCTTTTAAATATTAGTCCATCTTGAAGTATAAAATCCAAACATAGTTCCTTGTTTAGTGTAATTGGGTTCTTGCATGCATGATATGCTTCCTTGAAGTCTTCATCATCTTCATACAAATATTTGAGTGCCTCAATCCCCAAACTTTATAACTAAATCTCATGCACCAATAAGAGTCTCCTTTGTAATGCATCTGTAACCTTGTTTCTTTGTCCTTGATTATGCTTGATGATGAAGGTGAAATTTTGCATGTACTCTACCCATTTCACATATATTTGGCTCAATTTGGGTTGATTAGAGATAAATTGAAGTGCATGATTATTCGTGTATACTATGAACTCATTTGGCATGAGATAATGCCTCCATTTCTTCAATGCTTTCACCATTGCATAAAACTCTAAGTCATAGGATGATTAATTTTTCTTGGCATCATTCAAATTCTCATTAAAATAGGATATAGGTCTACCTTCTTAGCTTAGGATATCCCCTATGGCTACACCACTTAGATCACACTCTATTTGGAACACCTTGCTGAAGTCTAGCAATGCTAGTATTGGCTGCTCTATGATTCTTTACTTCAAGCATTAGAAGCTCTTCTCTATCTTCTCATTCCACACATATTTTTTCTTATCTCCCTTGATTTTTTTAATGATGGGAACACATATTCCACTAAAATTACTTATAAACTTCCTATAGAAACTTGATAGACCATGAAAACTTCTTACCTCTCCTACTGTCCTAGGTGTTGGCCACTCCATGATTGCCCTCACCTTGTTCTTGTCCATTTTCAGTATGCCTTATGATATGACAAATAAAATTTACAAAATATATAATTTCATGAAATCACACTTCTTGAGGTTGATCAATAAATTCTCTTATTACAACCTTCTCATAACCAACTCCAACTAATGAATATGCTCCTCCTTGATTTGGTTATACATTAGTATGTCATCCAAGTATACTACTATAAACTTGCCTATGAAATCTTTTATTATCTCATTCATTAATCTCATAAAAGTGATTGGTGCATTGGTTAAACTAAATGGCATGACCAACCACTCAAACAAACCTTCATTTGTCTTGAAAGCAGTCTTCCACTCATCACCTTGCCTGATTATTATCTAGTAATATCCACTCTTGAGGTCAATATTGGAAAGGTATCTTGCTTCACTCAATAAATCCATCAAATCCTCCATCTTAGGAAGTGGAAATCTATATATTATGGTGATCCTATTTATGGCCTTGGAATCAGTACACATTTTCCACTCACCTTCCTTCTTTGGTACCAACACTATGGGCACTACACAGGGACTCAATCTCTCTTTGATCAGCCCTTTGTCAAGCAACTCCTACACTTTTATTTTGATCTCAACATTCTCTTGTGGGGTCATATTTTAGGCTACCTTATTTGGTAGACTTGCTCTAGGTATGAAGCCTATGTGATGTGTTATACTCCTCATATATAACAATGTGTTGGGAAGCTCATCAAAAACTATGTCTACATACTTATCCAATATTTATTGGAGCTCTTGGGGAATCTCATTGATCTTATTAGATGTCATAATAGTCCTAAGCTTGATTACCAAAGCAAATCCTATCTCTTCTTCATGCATAAAATTCAAAAATTCTTTACCACTTACTAGAATCACATGTGAGCCAACTTGTTGATCACTCTCCTCATCCTTTAGGGGAAGAAAAATATGACTAACTCCATCCTTCATCAAAGTGTACATGTTACTTATTCCATTATTAGTGGTTTGCCTATCATATTTCCAAGGCCTTCCAAGAAGCACATGACACACATCCATTAGGATGACATTGTAAAGTACCTTGTCTTTATATCTTCCAATTTGGAACTCTACCCAAGTTTGTTCACTCACTAAGACTTGTCCTTTATTCAACCATGAAACCTTGTATAGATTAGGGTGAGGTAGTTTCTTTAGCATAAAATTGTTAACCATTTCTATTGAAATAAGATTATTCATGCTTCCTGATCAATGACCATTTTTCAACACTTACCTTGACATTTACAAGATGTCTTGAAGAGAATATTCCTTTGTGGTGGATACTTCTCCTTGGGTGGTTTGATCAGCACCCTCCTCATGATCAATGTTTCTCCCACTTTATGCTCCTCCATGTTTGATGGAAAGTAAACACTCTCTTGCTCACCTTCTTGTGCAATCTAGTTTCTCCCTTAATTTCTTGGCTTCTTACTAGCTGATCCTCTAGGCATTCCCATGAATTATGACTAGAAAAGTTATTGCACTTGAAACACCTTCATATAAATCCACTTGATCTTCTACTCCTTGATGTATAACCACCTCTGTTAAAAGGTCTCCCACCTCTAAAACCACCTCTTGAACTAGTGGCTTGCTCTTGTGAATTTCTTGACTCACCTTGATGGCATCTTTTTGAGAAACCTCTACCTCATTACTATGCTCTACCTCTACAATTTATGCCCCTTCTATTTTTTTTATTATGTTTCCTATTCAATTTGTCTTCATTCTTGAGTGTAAATTGGTAACACTCCTCTAGTGTTCTTGGGATAACAAGTCCTAGTTCATCTTGTAGGTTATACCTTAGGCCATTTAAATATCTTGAAATCTTATCTTTATCTTCCTCAACATGTCTTGACCTATTGGTCAACTTATAGACCTCTTCTTTATATGCCTTCACAGTCATTTCTATTTGCTTTAAATTTTTTAATTGCCTGAATAAGTTTGTCTCATAGTCACCTGGCATGAATTTACCTTCGATCTTGGAAACCATTCTATCCCAAGAAGTTATCTTGTTATTCTCCTTCTTTATTCTCTCATCATGTGTGATTTCCCACCATAATGAAGCATGACCCTTTAGTTTGGTTCTTTTAAACTTGAATTTCTTCTCATCAGGTACCTCTTCATACTCAAAATACTTATCTAACTCATTCACCCAATCCATGAGTTGTTCACCATCAAGACCACCTATATAAATGGGTAATTGTACCTTTGGTTTGGATCCTTATGTTGGAGAATTATCATTATTCTTATGGTGATGTACTGGTGATTAGATGAAGTGCTTTGATAGCCTAAGTTAAAATGACAAAATGTGCAATGTGCTTGTTCTAGTGTGCTTGAAGTTGGCTTGGTTGATCTTAAATTTTGACATGGATAGACATGTTTAGGGATGATTATGGAGTATTTATCATGTGAAATGGATGATATAAGAGGTTTTCTATGATTAGAGAGCTTATGTGCACAAGTGGAATTCATTTGGTACTCCATAGTTTTCATCTAGATAGTTTGGGTCCAGTGGGAAAAAATATGAGTAGGGAGTATGATGACATCACCATTACCACATGGGAATGAGTCAAGGGTATTTGGTCATATGGTTGTGATCAAATTATTCCCTAGTTTTTATGCATTATATCTCAAGTCATGCGATGAAGCGTGGTCAAAGATATGAGGATACAAAGTTAGAAATTCACTATGTTCTCATAATTAGCCAAATTTACAAAAGGGATCAAGAAAAATTGAGTAATCATGTTGATGAGTTCATAATTCACATGAGTTGAGGTGTTAGGACAAGATGATCATATGGGTTTGTTCATTGTTATGCCTAGTTTCAATGCGCTAATTCTCAAATCATGTGACTAAGTGTGAGAAAATATATGTAAGTGAAAATTTGGGCTCCTAGACATTTTAACAATGTTTTCCCATAATTATCCAAATATAAAATGTGACAAGAAGATTTGAGTAATCATTTTGATGTATTCATATCTCACACATGTGGATATTTCGATAAAATTTGATCATTTGGGTTTATTTAGTTTTGGACCTAGTTTATTTTTGCTAAATTTTAGATCATGTGATGAAGCATGTCAAAATATATGCATGATAAAAGTTGGCCTTCTAGGTAGTTCCAAGCATAGTTGGCTCTGTGGAATAAAGTTTTGAGTGAGCATGTTGATGATGGCATATCTTACACATGTGTGGGTTTCAAGAGAAGATTTTTATATAGATGGATTCTCTTATGTAAGAAGATCATATGATCCAAATTTGAGATCATGTGTCTTAGTGTAGAATAAGTTATTAATGTTCAAAAATGTCTACTCAGGTAGATAAGCAAGGTTCCCATACTTAGTCAAATATGCAAGAGGTAAAATTTGAACAAGTCTCAAAAAGATTGATGGAGCGTATTTGATCCAAGATGTCAGGAAGCAATGATATGGCAAGAAGTGCATGTTATTTAATGAATTAGAAAAGGTAAAGGATATGGATCTAATGGTAATCATGTGTTCATACAAATTAATTGAATGGTGAGCATTGATATTTAAAGACTTGGTTGATCTGTAGAAATTGATGGTGCATATTGAGTTAACATTGTAAGGGTGTAAAAAATGAGGTTAAAGTGACTAATTTTTAACAATTAAACATTGGTGCCTATGTGTTAAAGTTAGGACAAAATTAAAAGTGCATAATTTATTTGAGTAGTGAGGACATGATATGCGAGCTTAGTGTTCGAGGTTTAATTGTGATCGTTGTCATTTAAATATTCAAATTTAATAAGGGAAAAAATAGTGTATGGTGTTTGGGCCATATCTTTTGATCTAGATAGAATTTACTTATGTTGTAAAAATATAAGATGAAGAGGACTACATGGCACATCTAATGAACATAATTTTAAGATCTAGAAGTATGTATAGTCAAAGATATTAAGGTTCCAAGTTGACTATGTGTTCATGATTATTCTGCAAATAACCTAAGAAGGATATTTGAGCTCATTTTGATGGTCTTTTTATCTCTCATGATGATTTATCTATTTGGGAGTGTAGAAGACTCCATGAGGATGTTATGTGTGCATTATGAAGGATTTACCAATACTATGTAGTATGAATAAAGCTTAAAAGGTGACTGTGTGATCGTTCATAATGATTGTGTGCACATAATATTGTTTAAGCATTTTGTGCTTAAGCAGAAGGGTATTGTGATGGATATGGACATTTAATGGGGATATATAGATGTTTTAGAATGAGTTCATAAATTCAAAAAGTGTTCCTATGTTTTTTTTTCTCATAGATGTGTCAAAAAGCTAAATGGCTCTCTATCGGACCTAAAAGTGACTTAGGCCTATTTGAAGGTGGATTGTGCTTAAGTGTGATGCATGTCAGATGCTTTAAGGGTGAAGGCAGGTATTGTGGCTGACAAGGATAATTGTGGACTTGATAATTCATGATTGATCTATATATAGTGAAAAAAATGTGTTGGTTTCTAGATGTGTATGCAAGATTTTAGAGAAGGTTGATACGAGTAGTATGTGTTAAAGAAAAGAAGGAAGGATAGGTAGTGTGCTTGTTGGTTTAGTTAATGAGTAAAATAGTTTGTTTAATATGTTTATGGATCGTATGTCATGTTCTTAATGTGAGAATAGTGATCTTAAAATTTTAGGATATGTAAAGAGGTCTAAGTGTGCATATGAGGAAAGATTAAGTGAAGAAGGAAAGAGATTGTGACATGCCTATGTGAAAGGCCTGGTTGAGATAAAAAGTGTTTTTATAGGGGTTATAAATTAGAGATCCATCATTAGGTGTTGAAGACATCATTTCTAAGGTGGAGGTGTTCAAAGGAGGGTCTCAAGGACTTGGTCTTCCTTAGGGGTAGTTGTTCTTTGTGAAATAGGTGTTTCACTAAATACCTTTGGTTAGGAGGATATCATCAAGGTTTATTGGTATATATGAGTTGATAAATCTCTTGTTTGTATTTTATTATAAGATATTAGTCTATTTGTGTTGTAGGATTGAGAGTGGGTTTTATTCCCCATGAGGGTTTCCCACAAGAACTATGTGTTATGTGTTTAATCTTATGTATGCATTGATTATATGAGCTCTCTTTTTAATATTGCTTGATCAAATTAATATATGCTAATTACTTAAGAGTTTTAAAGGACTAAAATTGTAATTGAAATATTTGGGCTCATCGATTCACCCCCCCCCCCTTAGTGATTATGCCTCTAACAATTAGTATTAGAGTAGGTCCTTCTTAAAAGTTTAACCACTAGAAGGTGATCAAAGGTACAATGGTTGAAAAAGAGGTTATGGCTTATCTTCAAGACAAACTAGTATGTGATTTATCAAATGTTAATTCAATAATGGATGATGTGAAGATGCAAGTGAAAGATCTAAAAGTAACCGTAAAAAATCTATAGAACATGATGGTTGGTGGTCTCAACCAAAGTGAGGAACAATTTGAAAATAAAGACATGACTTACTCAAAAATGCTCTTATCTAAGGAAAAAAGGGATTTCGTCTCCACTAAAAGGGTCAAGAATGAAAATTCAAGGATAGGTAATGATGAATAGAAAGGTAGGTCAAATTTAAATGATGTCTTCTATGGGTACTGCTTCTTTTACAATCAATTTGGTCATAGATATAGGGATTGTGCTTTCTCTATAGAGATCAAAAGGACTATTATATGCTACAATTGTAACCAACAAGCTCATATACCCAAAAAATTCAATAGATATTTTTGGAAAAAGGATATACAAGTCATTGACACCATAAAATGGTTCAAGAAGACTAAGTCTAAGAATGAAGATGAAAATAAGCAAAATTCAAGTGGTCCTCCAAAGGAAGATTCAATGTTTGTTCAAGCAGACTTGCATAATCAGAAGATGGTAACAAGAGATGGTTTGTAGATAGTGGATGCTCAAATCATATGAGAGGAAACAAGAGCAAGTTTATCTCCCTCAGGAAGACTAACCTTGGTTTAGTGAGATTTGGTGATAACACATCTGCTAACATAGTTAGAAAAGGCATTATGAGTTTGGATAATGGTCATTCTAGGATTGAGAATGTATTATATGTAGAAGGCTTAAAACATAATATTTTAAGTGTAAGCCAAATGTGTGAGCAAACAAATGTTTTAACTTTTCATGATGATGTTTGTGAAGTAAGAAAGGCTGGCAAATTAGTTGCAAATGTTTATAAAATAGATAACAACATGTATGTATTCCATGAATCTAAGAAAGATGAATGATTCATGAGTTAATTAGAAGAAATATAGCTTTGGCATAGAAGGATTGGACATATAAATTTTGATAACATGGTAAAGATCAATTCAAAGGGATTGGTAAGGCATATGCCCAAAATTTCTAAGATTCCTCATTCTCTCTACAAGGAATGTCTTCATGGGAATTAAACCAAAATAAGATACAAATCCAAGGAGTTCTCCACTACAAAGCTATTAGAGTTGATCCACACTGATCTATATGGACCTACGAGGACCCAAAGTATTCAAGGTAATATCTACTTCATGCTTCTCATTAATGATTTTACTAAGATGACTTGGATATTTTTTAAAATAAAAATTAGAATATTTTGAAAAATTTGTGGCATTCAAAGCACTTGTAAAAAATGATAAAGGGTCAAATATAAAGTGTATAATATCAGATAGAGGAGGTGAGTTTTGGTCTCATGAATTATATGATTTTTAAAAAAACAAGGGATAAAGAGATAATATTATGATGCTAGAACATTACAACAAAATGGTGTTTTTAAAACTAAGAATTTGACTATTCAAGAGATGAGTAGAACCATGCTTCAAGATTCCAAACTATCATATGGTTGTTGGGAAGGGGAAACGAACACTTCAGTTTACATCCTAAATAAGTGTCAAATTAGAGTAATTGGTGATAAGACTCCTTATGAGTTATGTAAGAATAGAATAGTTAATGCTAAACATTTTAGAGTGATTAGGAGCAAGTGCTTCATCAAAATAGATGAAGATAATCTTGGAAAATTTGATTCAAGGTCTGATGAGGGCATTTTTTAAAGTTATTCCTCTATCAGTACTGTCTATAGGTTCTTCAACAAAAGACTTAACAAGATTATTAAAAGTTTAAATTTAAGAGTAGATGAGTCTAGTAGAGTTAAAAAGCCAAAATTATAGGTAAGTGACTCAATTTAAAATACTATTACAAAAAATGATGAGTTATATATTCAAATAAATGATGAAGATAAGATGAAGAGGAGGAAGAAAGACAAGATTCTAAATCTCCATCTAGAAGAATTCAGAAAGATCATCCAATCTCTCAAATTATTGGAAATGTTGGTGTAAGGTTGAAAAATAGAAGGAAATTTTTGATCAATTAGAATCAATAAGACTTAGCTCTATTATCCATGATTCAACCCAAAACATTCATGGAAGCTAGCAAAGATGAAATATGGAATGGTGCAATGAATGAAGAAATTGATCAAATAGAAAGGAATAAAACATGGGACTTAGTTCTTAGACCAAAAGATAAAAATGTGATAGGTACCAAGTGGGTTTTCAAAAATAAGATGAATGATAAAGGAGAAGTCATAAGGAACAAGTCTATATTGGTGTGTAAAGGATATTCTCAGGTTGAAGGAATAGATTTTGATGAAACTTTTGCTCATGTGGCAAGAATGGAAGCAATTAGACTCTTCTTGGCATATGCAAGCTTCAAGGTTTTTAATGAATATCAAATGGATGTGAAATCTACTTTCTTAAATAGAAACTTTGAAGAAAAATTCTACAGTGAGTTACCTGAAGGATACTTCATGTCAATTAATCAAGATTTTGTGTGTAAATTAAAGAAGGCTTTGTATGGTCTTAAACAAGCTCCTAAAACTTGGTATGACAGGTTGGATAAGTATCTTTTGAATCAAGGTTTTAAAAATGGGGTAGCTAATAGTAATTTGTATATTAAGACAAAAGGAAATCATCAATTAATTATTATTGTATATGTTGATGACATAGTTTTTGGATCTAACAATGATAAAATGAGTAGAGATTTTGGAGATACTATGAAGACTGAGTTTGAAATGTCAATGTTGGGAGACCTATCTTTCTTCTTAGGATTATAGATTAATTAGCTTGATGTAGGGATATTCATTTCACACGATAAATACATTAAGGATATGTTGAGAAAGTTTGACATAATGGATTGTAAGCCAATGGGTACTCCAATGATCACAGGGTACAAGTTAAATAAAATTTATGACTCATCAAAAGCTGATCAAACTTTTTATGGATCCATGATTGAAAGTCTTTTGTACTCTACTACCTCTAGGCTTGATATCATGCAAGCAGTGGGTCTTGTATGAAGGTTTCAAGTTAACCCTAGAGAATCTCACTTAAAATAAGTCAAAAGGATCTTGAGATATCTCAAAGGCACCATAGAGTATGGTTTATGGTATCACAGGAGTAAAGAATTCTCTTTGAAATCTTATACTGATACAGATTGGGTGGGTTCTATGGATGATATGATAAGTACCAGTGGTGGGGTCTTCTTCATGGGGGAATTATTTATGTCTTGGCTAATAAATAAGTAAGCCTTAATGTCTCTATCAACTGAAAAACTTGAATATATAGCAGCTACTTCTTGTTGTATGCAAGTCATGTGGATGAAACAACCTTTGGAAGATTATAAGGTAAAATAAAATGGACCTTGTTCTATCTATTGTGTTAACACTAGTGAAATTAATATCTCAAATAATCTTGTTATGCATTCAAAGACTAAGCACATTCCTATTAGATATCATTGCTTGAGAGAATAAGTGAATAATCAAAGTGTTAAGTTGGGTATGTGCTTATAAAAGAGCAACTTGCAGATATTATGAATAAACCATTATCAAAAGGTACATTTGAGTTTCTAAGACAAAGTTTAGGTGTCATTTATTTCTCTATAAATCAATATAAGGTATTTGGTTAAGGAGGAACAACAAGTTCATGAGCTTGCTCTACAGGTCTGTAAAGAACCTATAGTGTAGATGTAAAGTTGGTGGTCATGGAAGTGTCTTGAGAGAAAAGGATAGTAAGCCTGCATGGTGGTTATTCATGGTATATAGATATATGAAGATGATTAAGTGGTGTAATTTATTATAAATCTTAGGGGGAGTCCCTCTCAAATTTTTATTAGTGAGTTACATCAGATTTTGATTCATTTGTGTGTTCTTTCTTCATTAGTTGTAGTGCTTGGTTGAAGAGAGTGTTGGCATGGAGCAAGAAGAAGATGTCAAGGAAAGAAGAGCTAAGATAAAGGTAAGGGGGAGTTTGTATCATATTTATAATAAGGTCCTCTCTTATTTGATGTTCTTTTTAAATCCTCAGGATCAGATTGGTGCCCACTTATGCCCACTTTGTCATTGTGTCAAAGGGAGAGAAAGTTCTTATTTTGGAGTAATTGAAGAGAGGGGAGGTGAGATGAATGATGTTTGTTGACATAAATGGAAAAGGGTGATATTTTTGGATAAGTATCAATGATGTCATTATGATGTCATGGAGATGTCGTGGTAAGTGGTTGAAGTGATTTGATAGCCTAAGTAATAATGATAAAGTGTGCATATGCTTGTTCTAGTGTGGTTGAAGTTGGCTTGGTTGATCTTTAGTTTTTAAATGGATAGAGATGTTCAAATATGAGTATGGAATATTGAGAATATAAATGGGTGTTATAAGAAGTTTTCTATGAATGGAGAGCTTGTGTGCACAAGTGGAATTGATCTAGTAGTCCATACTTTTCATCTAGATAGTTTGGGTATAGTGGCAAAAAATATAAGTAGGTAGTATGATGACATCACCATTGCCACATGGGAATGATTCAAGGGGAGTTATTCATATATTTGTGATCCCATTAGTCCCTAGTTGTTATACACTAGATCTTGAGTCATGTGATGAAACATAGTCAAAGATATGAGGATGCAAAGTTGGATACTCAGACAAAATTCATTATGTTCCCATACTTAGCCAAATTTGTAAAAGGGATCAAGCAAAACAAAGTAAGCATGTTTATTAGGTTATCATTCACATGAGTGGAGGTGTCAGGACAAAATGATCATATGGGATTATTCAGTTTTGTGCCTAGTTTCTATGCGCTAATTCTCAGATTATGCAATTAAGTGAGATAAAAGATATGTAAGTGCAAAGTTTGGATATCAAGCATTTTGACAGTGTTTTGCCATACTTATCCAAATTTTCAATGTGAAAAGAAGATTCGAATAAGATTTTTTATGTATTCATATCTCACACTTGTGGATGTTTCATAAAAAGTTAATCATATGGGTTTGTTTAGTTTTGTACCTAGTTTATTTGCACTAAATTTCAAAACATGATATGAAGCACGTCAAAATATATGCATGAGAAAATTTGGCCTTCTAAATAGTTCTAGGCATAGTTGGCTCTATGGAAGAAAATTCTAAGTGAGCATTTTGATGATGGCATATCTCATACATAGGTGGGTTCTAGGAGTAGATTGTTATATGGATAGATTCTCCTATGTAAGGAGATCATATGATACAAATTTGAGATCATCCATATAAGTGAATAATAAGTTATCAAGGTTCAAAAATGAATAATCAAGAAGATAAGAAAGGTTCCCATGCTTAGTCAAATATGCAAGAGGTAAAGTTCAAGCAAGTCTCAAGGTGATTGATGGAGCGTGTTTTCTCCAAGATGTCAAGAAGTAGTGAGATGGAAAGAAGTGTACACTATTTAATAACTGAGTAAAGGTAAATGATAAGGATCTAATGGAAAGCATGTGTTCATATAGATTGATTGAATGGTGAGTTTTGATAGTTAAAGACTTGGTTGACCCATAAAGATCAATGGTGCATATTGAGTCAACATTATAAGGATGCATGAGATGAGGTCAAAGCGATTGAGGTTTAATGTTTGAGCATTGGCACCTATGTGTTAAAGTTTAGACAAGATTAATAGTGAATAATTGATTTGATTAGTGAGGACACAAGATGCGAGCTTAGTGTTCAAGGTTTAACTATGATTGTTGTCATTTAAATATTCAAATTTAACGAGGGAAAAACTAGTGTCTGGTCTTTGGGCCATATCTTTCAATCTAGATAGAATTTGCTCATGCTGTAAAAATAAAAGATGAATATTACTCCATGGTGTATATAATGAACCTAATTTGAAGATTTGGAAGTGTATAAAGTCAAATATATTAAGGTTCCAAGTTGAATTTATATTCATGTTTATTCTACAAGTAACCTAAGAAGGATATTTGATCTCATTCTGATGGTATTTCGATGTCTCATGATGACGTAGCTATTTTTGAGTGTTTTAGACTCCATGAAGGTGATTTGTGTGTATTATTAAATATATAACAATTGTTTGTAGTATGAAAAAAGGCTTAAAAGGTGATTGTGTGTTCACTCATAATGTTTGTGTGCACAAAATATTGTTTAAGCATTTTGTGCTTAAGTAGAAGGGTATTGTGATGGATATGGACATTTAAGGGGGAATAATAGATATTATATAATGTGTCCATACTTTTGGATAGTGTTTATATGTTTTTTTTCTTGGATATGTATCAAAAATCTGAATGGGTCTCCATAGGACCTAAAAGTGACTTAGGCCTATTTGAAAGTGGATTGTGCTTAAGTGTGAACCATGTAAGATGCCTTAAGGGTGAAGGAATGTATTGTGGCCAATAAGTATTATTATGAAATTAATAATTAATGATTGTTCTATATATAGTGAAACAAAATGTGTTGGTTTCTAGATGTGCATGTAAGATTTTAAAGAAGGCTTATATGAGTAGTATGCATTGAAGTGAAGAAGGATAGCTAGTGTGCCTATTTGTTGAATTAATGAGAAGAACACTTTGTTGAATATGTGTATAACCTATAGGTCATGTTTTTAATTTCTTAATAGTGTTATTTCAATTTAAGTATATGCAAAGAGGTTTGAGTGTGCATATGAGGATATATTGAGTAAAGAAGGAAAGAGATTGTGGCATGCCTATGTGAGAGGCATGGTTGAGATAGAGAGTGTTTGTACATAGTTTATAAAATAAAGATTCATCATCAAGTGTTGAAGACATCAGTTATAAGGTGAAGGTGTTCAAATGAGGGTCTAAAGGACTTAGTCTTCCTTAGGGGTAGTTTGTTCATTGTGAAATATGTGTTTCACTAAATACCTTTGGTCAGGAGGATATGATCAAGGTTTGTTGGTCTAAAGGAGTTGATTAGTCCCTTGTTGTAATTTCTTATAAGATAGTATTCCATTTATGTTTTAGGATTGAGAGTGGGTTTTATTCCCCATGAGATTTTCCCATAGGAATTATGTGTTATATGTGTAATTTTATGTGTGCATTGATTGTATGAACTCTCTTATTAATGTTGCTTGATCAAATTGATATGTGTTGATTTATTAATAGTTTGAAAGGACTAAAATTATAATTGAAATATCTAGGATCACTAATTCACCCACCCCCATCTTAGTTATTGTACCTCTAACACCTTGATCGATGATCAGCTTCATGAGTCTCTTTATACCCTGCTCTTCAGGTCCTTCAAACTATTTCTTCTCCCTCTTCTTCTTCATGGTATTGTAGCTCATCTTCCTTATCACTCAATTCCTCTGTTAGGACTCATATTATTTGGTTTTGTTTTAAAATAGTAAACCTATCATCCATGCTAACTCTAAGTTCCCTCAGCTCTGCCAACACAACATCTTGGTTCCCTTGGTTCCTTGTAGTACCTCATCTATTTATCCTAGGTGGCATTTTAATTCTTGTTCAAGCAATCTATCAAATAAGTACATTTTTTTTACAAAGTATTTTATCTCTCCCACTTTTTTTTTAGTTATCTAATCTTGGATTTGATACCAAAATGATGTAGAGGTTCCTTAACAAAAGTCTCAACTTAGAGTTCTTTCCCAAACACCCTAGGCTTTTGACCTTTCCTACTAGCCCTTTATCCCTATTTTCTTACTTGTATGGAAAAATTAAAATTGGTTATGACTAAAAAATGGTGTATTCCCATTTTCCTTGTTAATACACACCTATGTGTCAATTTCGGTGGCCTAACTCCTTGTCTAGGTCCACTTTCCCTCTTTTAGGTGTATTCAATTAGGCCTCTTCTAGCCCTTGCACAACACAATCCTCAATAATCCACACTAGAGAGTCTGTATAGTAATGGAACCATGTGATTAATTTAAACCATGTTAAATAAGACCAAACTACAAAAATTTGGGAAATTTTGATAGTTAAAACTCAAGATATGCTTGAAACCCTAATTTAGGGCTTTTAAGACCCTGTCACTACTTGAGAGCATATAAAATTCAATGGATAAAATTTGATTGTGTTTAAAATGACTATTATAGGTTTTTTAGGTCTATATTAACCTTATGCACATCTACCAATCATCAATTTGTCCTTATCAATCCATTGTTATACCTTTCCTCATCAAGAAACACTTGATTGTATAGGTAAACTATTGATTTCTAGGTCTGAGTTCCTGTAGGACGAACGACACACTTTGCAATGCAATAAATTTTTTCCAAGAAGATTCAAACATATACAATAAATTTCCTCAACATTTCTTGTATATTGATATTTGATTCAAAGTTGCTCCTTTCCTTGTAACAAACACAGTCCAATCTTCCAAAGTATGGTACAGAAAACAAAGCCTATTATGACCCTTTTCCTATCACTAGAGGGATTATTTGATGATAATATAATTTTATAGGTTAGAAAAACTTTAAATAATATTTATACAAGAATATAAATATATTTCTAACATCCTTTATCCCCTAACAACAAGAATACAATCTGCACACAAAATGAATAACTCCCAAAATAGGGGTCTATTTATAAATACATCTGAACACCAAATGAATTGATTATCATTCCTTAAAACTTGTAATCTCAAACACATTCATCAATCCTTCAATAAACCTTTAAAATATTTATCAAAGTGTATGTGACTGTCAATTTTAAAAACACGGTCTGTAATAAAAACCAAGCAATTCATATATAGGGGTCTATATCTTGATCCTTCAAGAACAGGGGTATTTTTTTCTTCTTTCCTTGGAATATTGGTTCTTAAAAACATGAATTAAATTATAACAATCTAAAATATCACCTTTTGTATCAAATATCTATTTTATAACTACCTAACTCACCTTTTCAATGGTCAACAAGGTGGGTTCAAAACATGAAGTGTGGTTAACATGAGATTTTTGTACAAATGAGCCTTTAGACCCTTGACAAGGTTTCAAGAGGTTTATAGAAGTTTTTAAAAATTTTACACATACTTAACCAATCCATTCCATTACTCGTAAAAGTCCTACAATAAGCCAAAATTCAAATTTTACAAACAACTAGTTTTGGTAGAAAAATCCTAAATTTGAAATTGAGACTACCTAGATGCATTTTAAGACTACCAATTTGAATTCTAAGCATGCTTGGGGAATTTTTAAGCCATCCAAAGAATAATAAATCCTAAATTAATGAAAACAAACCAAATTTATATAAAAAACTTCCCTAAGAGTGATGTTCCTGCATTAGAATAGCTCATTAACTGGATTATAGAGTTGGATAAGTATTTTGACTATGAAAATGTACCAGAGGAAAACAAGGTATAATTTTATTGTACCAAACTAAAAGGACGTGTAGCCCATTGGTGGGATTATGTGCAGGATGAAAGGAGGACCTTTCTTCAATATTAAATCTTGGAATATGATGGTAGCTAAATTAAAGGAAAAAATTCTACCTAGTGATTATCACACTAAATTATTCAAGAAGTTGAAGAATTTCAAGCAAAAGGATATGGGTGTTAGGGAATATACATAGGAATTATATAAGTTACTCATCATATCAGGTCATGTGGAAGAATATATGGAGAAAATTGTTAGATATCTCAATGGGACAAGATACAACCTCATGATGAACTCAGTTTGGTAAGTCTAAGAATACATGAATAGTGTTACCAATATGCCTTGAAAGTAGAAGATAAACTAAATAAAATACAAACTCAAAAAAATAAGGGTAGGGTCAGAATTTATAGAGGTAGGTGTATACACAATATTTTTAACTTTCATCAAATAGTGATGCTTTACATCTTGCAAGAACTCATTGAGACTCAATCTCTCTAAGTGCATGCCTTAAGGGATGTATGAGAAAGGGGTAGGTAGACCTTTGGTGCTTCATAGGATTGTTGTTCCTTATTAACACATTATTACCAATCCAAACAACTCCTAAAACCATTCCCTAATCTATTACTCCTTCCTTGCACACTCCTCCAATATTTTTCCTCTTCCATCCCTCTTTTCCTCACCTTGATCCCCTTTATCCAGTTGACTGTACTAGGTCAACTGGGTTAACCCTGTATAGTTTTTAGTCTAATATTACTATATAGGGTTGACTAGGTCAACCCTATACTATTTAGGGTATTTTTCACTTGAGAGCTTTGTTAGCCCTTCAATTGACCTAACTTGGGACCTAGTGATTTATCTCCTGAAAACATATAAGGTCAACTGGGTTGAACCCATTCAACCTACATATTTGGAAGGATTTAGGGTGAGATCCACTTATAAATACAAGATAATTTCATCATTATTTTAATATGCAATCAAGAGTTATTATTCTCTTGTGCTTCTTTACAATCTTCTCTTCCACAATTATACTTTAGGAGTCTTAGCTTAGGATTTCTACTTAGATAATCTAGTCTTGTGGATAAGTCTTGGATGTTTTGGCCTTTCTTATTTATACTTAAAAATCATAACAACCTCTTGAAAATCCCCTTTGGCCAAGAGAGAGATTGAGTCTTGATGGGTTCACATTCAGGTAGGTATATTCTAACTTTGTTCTCCTCTCTTTAGTAGATATAAGTAGCATAATTATTGGCTCGAATAATATTACTCTTCATATTCCATGTATTAGGGTATTACTCATACTTATCTTAATTGATATTCTCTTATACATGTTTTGATTTATTTACTAACCCCTCATGTTCTGCCACAAGATTTGGTGTGCACTAGATAATATTTACTTTCTTGTTTATTAGAATAGAGTGAACATTAAACCTATGACTCTTTTAGGATTGTTGCATGATTATGTTAAACTGTAGGCTTTGGAACCCTTCCTAGCATGGTGTATTGTGACAAGTGATCCCCTACTTAGGTCTATCGGATCCCCATATTGGTTATTCCCCTACTTAACAAATGTATCCCCAATCAGAAGTGTAGGTATGCTCTACCTTTTTCGAGCTAGGATTGATTTATAGACGTGATGAATTTATGATTGCATACATTTTGGTGAACCTAACATGAGCTAACCCTTACAAGATTTGTTCATCTTATTTCATTTCTTTCATTCTTTCATCATTACTTTTATCATATATTTTCCATATTAGATCGACTTTGTTGACCTAATATCTAACTTTTGTGTGTAGGTTTTTAGGTACAGGATACTAGATCAATCCTATTGACCTAGTATAGTTTTTCAAATTTTTATACATCCAGTCCAAACTACTAGGTCAACCTATTCAACCTTGTACTTTATAAAACATTAGGTTTAGCATATTAGGCTAACCTAGTTGACCCTATACATTTTAGGCACTCAGTAATAAGTTTTTATAAAGGTTGATCGACCTAGTTGACCTAGTTAACAAGATTTGCAAACATATATCAAGGTTCTTGAACAACAATCTATTAGGTTATGGAGCTAAAAGCTTCACCAGGATGCAAACAGGAGGAGGTTGCTGAGTTACAGGAAACTGACGTCGGTGGCCAACTGACATCAGTCAGGCCAACTGACGTCGATCATCTTCAGTGTTCACAGTAACTGACGTCGGTTATGGGTCGGTTGACATCGGTCAGACAGGCACTAATGTGGACAGCTTGTGTGTGCATGTGTTTGCATGCAACTCATGAACTAGTCTATTTTTGGACGGACAGTTTGTTTGCATGTTAAGGACTAATTTTAGTCTTGGAGCTATGGTTCTAATTATTGTAATTAGAAGTCTAATTATTGTTTGTATGAGATCTATATAATAGACTCATGGGCTATATTGTAAAGTGTGCTAGATAGAGAGAGTAAGGTTAGCTCCTTCAGAGGGAAGAGAGCAAGGTTAGTTCCTCATAGTGCCACAGTGCCAAGTGTGTATGATTAGGTAGATCTACAGGAGAGCAAGATCTAGTATAAGATCCACAGGGGTGCTAGTTTGGAGAATCAGAAGGGTTCTTCATGTGTGTAAGATCTTGGTCGGCAGGTGTGCAAGGCCAGGTTGATTTGTGGTATAGCAAGATCAGGTTAGATCTACATGTGTAAGTAAGATCATTTGATTTGTAGGTTGTTGCAAGTTCATGGGAGATCTACTTGAAGTACTTTGAGTACTTGTGTACTGGCAGTATTGTTATTGACTGGTAGAGGTGAACAATAACTCTGTGTTTGAGTTGTTTATTGTGACCGTAGTTGAGAGAGTAAACTCTTGAAGGTGAATTACTATACACCAGGTGTGGGAAGCCTGAGAGGTGTGGGAAGAAGAGTGTGGCACTTCTTTATTTTAATTTCCTTTTGGATGAGTATTAATACAATTTGGGTATTGTTTCTCATATTCTGTGTTATTTATAAATTCTAGTTATATTTTACTTCTGGTTAAATTCCATGTTTAGTTGCTTATATAAGGTAATCAATTGTGCTCCTAATCCTAAAAGTTGGTACAGAGTGAGGTTACATGGAGCAAGTTTGTGTTTAATTATAGGTCACTCTCAAGAGTTTTTGATTGAGTGGGAGTATAGCAATGGCAGAAGAAAGTAAGCTAAGAATGGAGGAATTCAAAAGCAAGAATGATCAATTACATAATTATAGAAAGAAAGAGCAGGTAAAGAAAGATTGTTAGTTGGTAGAAGATTAGCATGAAGGAAATAAAGAAGCAGGTATTGTTGCATGGATTGTTGCACTGGTTGCTCTTATATGTGCCTTGGATAAAGTAGAATCTTGGTTTATAGATTATGTTGCCTCTTTCCATGCAGCCCCAAATAGAGTATTTTTCTATGTTAAGGTCCATGGAGACTTTGGAAAGATTTATTTAGGAGTTGATGAGCCTTGTCAAATTGTTGGAAAAGGGGAAGTACGGCTGAAATTACAGATGGCCAACACATGGGTGTTGAAGGATGTCATGCAGGTCCCAGTCTTGAAGAGGAGTCTAATTGCTTTAGAAAAGTTGGGTGATGAGAGATGCACAATAACTCTCATAATGGATGCACTTAAATTAGCATGTGATAAGAAAGTAGTTACTCTTTATCTACCTACTTATATTATTGATTCTCATTCTGTTGTGAAGACGTGGCTTTCTAGGCTTGGTCACATGAGTAAGAAGGAGATGCATGTTCTTAAGAGGAAGTCAGTTGTGTTTGACAGACTTAAGAACTAGAAAGCCTTGGTGTTCATGGAGGAGATGATGGACAGAGATCAACAAAAGGGATTGAATAACTCTGAGTAGGGTAGTTTGGATAGGGTTTTGATCCAAGGTAAGCTCGTGGGTAAAAAGTCATCACTCATAAGAAAACATAGTTACCGATGTCGGTTAAGTGGAATCGATGTTGATCAGACAGGTACCGATGTCAATCATGTGCAGACAGGCAAATTTGGTAATGTCGGGCAGGTGGACACTGACAATGATCGGGTGGACATCGGCATCAGTCAGGGAACCGACATCGGCAGTCAGGTCAATCACAGGGAACTGACATTGGTTGGGTGCAAACTAGGAGGTGACCGACATCGGTCACTGACAAAATGAAATTTGGGTGGACAATAAGTTGTCAAGGTGTCTCAAACACCCATGTGGAGGTCTGAAAGGGTTTGTAAACCTCAATTTTATTATTCCTCTTCTTTATACTACTTGTTGCTCACTGATGGTCAAGAACTAGGAAGTTTTGTAGAGGCAATGCAGGTAGGATCTAGGAAACAGTGGGAGCGTGGCATGGATGAGGAATTTGATTCCTTGGTCAAGAACTAAATGGTAGTTTTGGTGGAGTTGCCAGCCGGGTTGAAAGCACTAAAAAATGAATGGATTCCCAGGTTAAAGAATAGAGAGAATGGACAGGTGAGATAAAAGGCTAGGTCATATGGTCTTGAGGTAGCTCCAGGACAGTGGTACAAGTTTGACAGGTGGATGACAAAGCATGGCTTTAGTTAATGTCATTATAACCATTGTGTTTACTTTACCAAGTTGGATGATGTTCATGACATTATCCTATTGCTGTATATGGTTGATGTGCTTGTTGCAGGTTCACATATGTAGGGCTTTTCTGAGCTAAAGGTAAAGGTAGCTCAGAGGTATGCCAGGAAGGATTTAGGAGGAGTGAAAATCCTTGACATGAGTATGTCTAGAGACAGGGAAGATCACAGGTTGATTTTGTCTCCAAATGATTGTGTGAATAAGGTAGTGGTGAGGTTTGATATTCAGGATGTAGAATCGATTAGCACACCTATGGATGGATAGTTCATAGAACAGGGTCCCAATTCACATGATGAGGTTAAGTACATGTGTACTAGACCTGTTGTTGCCCCAGTAGCGGGTGTTGTCAGCAAGTTTAGAGCCAATCTGTGAAAGAAGCACTGGAGTACATTTTAGTGGATTCTCAAGTAACTGAGAGGGACCAATAGTAGGGATTCATGCTATGCAGGGTCAAGTTCTTTTCTACATGGGTTTGTAGATGTAGATACGGCATGTTACTTGGATGACAGGTAGAGCACCACAAGATGTGTGGTGGTTGGACTTCAAGATTGAGCTTGAAGAGGGATACAAGCTAGGAAACAAAATTAGATGATGTACAGGTAGAGGTACAGGTGCAGCTATTTATCTCCAAGTGGGAGATTGTTAGGTTGTGGAGCTAAAATATTCACCAAGATGCAAATAGGAAGAGGTTGTTGAGTTATAGGCAACTGACATTGGTCAGGCCAACCGACATCAGTCATCTTCAGTGTTCATAGTAACCGATGTCAGTTATGGGTCAGCTGACATCGGTCAGATAGGCACTGACATCGACAGCCTGTGTGTGCGCATGTGTTTACACGCGACTCCCGAACTAGTCTATTTTTGGATGGACAGTTTGTTTGCATGTTAAGGACTAATTTTAGTCTTGGAGCTGTGGTTCTAATTATTATAATTAGAAGTCTAATTATTGTTTGTATGAGATCTATATAATAGACTCATTGGTTGTATTGTAAAGTGTGCTAGATAGAGAGAGTAAGGTTAGCTCCTTCAAAGGGAAGAGAGAAAGGTTAGCTCCTCATAGTGCCACAGTACCAAGTGTGTATGATCAGATAGATCTGTGGGAGAGCAAGATCTGGTATAAGATCCACAGGGGTGCTAGTTTGGAGAATCAGAAGGGTTCTTCATGTGTGTAAGATCTCAGTCGGTAGATGTGCAAGGCCAGGTTGATTTGCGGTATAGCAAGATCAGGTTAGATCTACATGTTTAAGTAAGATCATTTGATTTGCAAGTTGTTTCAAGTTCATGGGAGATCTACTTGAAGTACTTTGAGTACTTATGTACTGGCAGTATTATTACTGACTGGTGGAGGTGAACAACAACTCTGTGTTTGAGTTGTTTGTTGTGACCGTAGTTGAGAGAGTGAACTCTTGAAGGTGAATTACTATACACCAGGTGTGGGAAGCCTGAGAGGTGTGGGAAGAAGAGTGTGGCACTTCTTTATTGTAATTTCCTTCTGGGTGAGTATTAATACAATTAGTTATTGTCTCTCATATTCTGTGTTATTTTTAAATTCTAGTTATATTTTACTTTTGGTTAAATTCTGTGTTTAGTTGCTTATACAAGGTAATCAATTGTGCTCCTAATCCTGACACAATCTTCATTATATACATATCTAATCCACCAAGGATCCTTTATATCTCTTTGTATCTTTCTTTACAATCTTTCCTTTCATATTTTGTAGTCTTCAAAACTACCCTTGCATAGTCAACTAGATTGACCCTTCAACCTAATTCGATGTTCTATGTGTTGTTTAGATAATTAGGTTGATTAAGCCTACCCTATTCATTTTTAGACCTTGATTCTATAGTATAGTTTTGACCCTGTCAACCTTGTTCTATTTTTTTTGTGCATACACTGTTGACCATATCAACATTGTACCTTGTTTCAAAGTTAGAATTAACCTTATATATTAGTAATTAGCTCACACTTTCTTTTCTTGTTGCTTGCATTCTTATAATAGATCACATAACTTAATTAGGTGGTTTTCAATTAATCTTTTAGTTTCACTATTTTCTATTTTATGCACACATGACCAAATCACAAAAATATTAAATAAGCATTTTAAAAATTGTCTACCCAAGTCCAACCTACTTGGATTTCATAACCAAAAGGGAAGCCGATTTGATACTCTGGTCAAGTATAAATCATAGTTAATGGTATATTATTGCTAAGCACTTAACACCCTTATCACTGTGGTGTGTGAAGTGAGTGGGTAGGCCCCAATACCCAAGCCTATATCATTGCCACTACAATCCCTTTCAGCCCAAACTACCTGAAACCATCCTTAGATTAGTGTTCTAGTTCCTTACTTATAACTAACTTCCCATCACATTTAAAATCATATCTTGATAATAAAATAAACATTCAGGTTGACCAATTAGCTATCTCTTTACTTTCCAAGTTGATTACTTTCTCTTTGTTCAATTGTATTTTGTATTACAAAAACTTGTATTAGCTAGTGTTGGTGCAAGGTTTTGTGATGGATACCTCAATTGGATTAGCCAACATTAATCAAATTGACTATTTGTTTCTTTTCTATCATTTCTCTTTAGATTTCTTGTAAAAGTTATCTTTTTTTAGTTTCATAACCTGTCATAGGTTTCTTAATTTTCCCTATCTATTATACTAAGTTGACCCAATCAACCCTATACCCTTTTCCAACCGTTGATCACTATATTAGATCGACCCAATTGACCCTGTGCTATTTACAGACCCTATTTTCTCTTTTTCTAATATTTGTTTACTATACTGGGTTAACCCAATTGACCCTATACATATTTTAGCCCCTATTTTTATATTAGGTCGACCTAGTCGACTTTGTAATATTTTTGCCTTCCCTATTTGTTGATTCAATTCCCTATATATCCAACTTAATTAATCTATCTACCTGACTTAGTTATTTACCTCTATCGGTTATTTTTCTTGCTTAGTATTCTTTTTCTTTCCTCAAGCATTATATCTCTTATTATATTCTTATTGGACAACCTGAATCCATTTAGATGTTATATGGGGTTCTTTTTAATTCTTATCCTTTCCTATCTTTTATTCCTCTTTTTAGCTATTAGGACATCTTGTGATGCCCATCCACATATCATTTTAGACTCTAGGGCATCTTACTATGCCTATCCCTACATCCACTTACCCTTTGGGGTATCTTGTGATGCCCATTCTTACTCTCCATTACATACTACCAAATTAATTCATCTTCAAGAAACATTCTAAGACACCTAGGCTCGTCTTTCACATGCTCATCCTTGATATAGATGTTAGTGAAGGATCCTTTCCTTCTTTTCATACTTTCTATCTACATCTATCTAATATGTTTTTTATAGGTTACTTACACATGTCTCTCCCTCTATAGAAAATTACTTCCTTTCACAAACCTTTAGTCCTCGCTTTTGGTCTTTTGGTTTCTTGATGTACCATAGTATTATTTATTTTCTTTCATTTTCTCTTTTGGCACCTCTTGGGTTTTGATTTTGTGAGTTATAATGTAAGACCATAGGTAATACCCAACATTCCTCACAAAAATACCATATTTTTACTTACCTCATTCTATCTTTCACTTGCTTGTTGGCACCCCTTGGGTTTCTTTTTTATGAAGTTTTAATGTAAGACCACAGACAAGACCTAACCCTCCTCATAAAATTACCATCTTTTCATCTTTTTACATCCTTGTTCTCAAAATTTAGCTTTTAATTCTTTTGGTAGATGGAATTTATGCAAAAAATCTTTGTTATTATGGTTTCCTCCATTTCCCTCACTCTCATGATAAGGAATCACACTTTATTGTCATTTTATCCATTTTTCTCTTTGTCACATTTTTTTACAATTTGAAGTAATTCAAATTATTCTATGTGTAACTCCTCTTTATTTTCCCTTTCTTTCACTCCACATTGCATAAAACAAGGTCAAAGTCAATATAGCATTTTTATTTCACCTAGATTTACGAAACTCTTAGACCCCATGCTCTTTGAAGTTTTTCTCTCTCAGCAACCTTGTCCCAAGTATTCAAATTAAATTCATCTTTAGCACCCATGTTTGGTTTTCCAAATTTGTATGGAGGAGGAATAGAAAAATCCATCAAGAAAGTTAAAATACAAATCATTTGAAACAAAAGGAAATGATATCTAAAAAGTAACATACAAATCTCAAAAGTTATATTCACACCAAAAGATGTGATTAGAAGCACATATCCTATCTCCAATCAAAATCAAACTCCATAGTTAGCCTCACATAGAGCTGAGGTCCTTTGGGGTGTAGTAGGCCACTATATTAGAATAGGGGAATTCAAAAACATCTATGGTATTACCTACTTTCTCACACAAATGCTCAATCTTCATAGTAGACCAATAGATCTATAAGGGGTCTTAATGAATGGGGAACATGTTGTGGGAAGGTAGGTCCATTTTAATTTTCATGCATATTGCCTTAATGGATGATCTATATACTTCATTTTTTGACCTAAGACTTGTGTATCTAAGAGAATTTCTTCAGAGTCCTCAAGGTCAAAAGTCCTCTTGTTTTGACAAACCTAATTTGAGTATCTTGACTTCGATATAGAGTTCCTCTACCTTTGTTTTTTCTTCATTCTTCCCTCCACCCATTTCATTTTCTCCCTGGATAGAAAAATTATGATTCCAAATATGTCTTTCCCTCTTCTCTAATTCCTTCTTCTTCATCTCTTAAAAACATGCTATCATTACTTTGTTTCAGTTTTATCTATCCTTAGAGAGAAACATGTTTGAGTAACCATGGATTCTTCTTTATTTTACACCATGATTTATATTTATACACTTCCTTTACTTTATTTTTATCATTTATCATTTGTATTACTATCTTGATATTATGGACACTTGAGTTCATACCTTTTTTCCATTATTGAGTGAGGTTGGCTTGTTACTTCTCACTCATCAATGTTGTTTTCATTTTTTAATACCTTTTCCATTATTGAGTGAGATAAGGATTGTTACTGCTCACTTGTCAATGTTGTTTTACCATTTTGTTTTTGTCTTTTACATTTAATTTGTTTCATTACCATCTTGTTTGACATGTATCCTTGGTTTGATTTGGTGATTTTTCCTGTCTTACTTAAGGATAACTTGTTTGAGTTTTTTGGTCTTTAGTAGCCTTGGCTTTTTGGTTACCCAATTTACTCTAGTTGTTTGACTTGGTAATTTAGTCTAACATAGTAGTTATCACCCCAGTTTGACAAATTTCCCAAGTACATCCTATCCTCATAGCACCAGCTATCTTGGCTTTTCTTTTGTTTATTTATTTTTTCTCTTTACTTTTGCATTCTTGGGTTTGTCAAAAAAAAATCTATGTGCCCTCCATAATAAAAAAATAATAACATAGCAGACAACCATCCTGTAATAAAGGTAAGTAAAAGTATGAATTGCATTTACTTTTTAGTCATTTACTTTTAGTTATTTTTTATTTAAGATACTACAACTTTTTTTTAGCATCAACATTATGTGTTACTATGTTCTTTCTCAAAGCACCATCCCCTATTGCACTTTAGTGAAACATGATGAGCTTCAAGTGGGGCATATGTATACACATAATATTTTTAAATTTGATCAAATACTGATGCTTTACATTTTGTAAGAACCCATTGAGACTCAATCTCTCTGAGTGTATGCCTTAAGGGGTGTATTGAGAAAGGGGTGGGTAGACTTTTGGTGCTTCACAGGATTGTTGTCTCTTATTGACACATTATTACCAATCCAACTAGCTCCTAAAACCATTCACTAAGTTATTACTCCTCTCTTTCACACTTTAGTATTTTTCCTCTTTTCCTCTTTCTTTTCCTTACCTTGATCCTCTTTATTCAGTTGACTATACTAGGTCGACTAGGTCAACCCTGTATAGTTTTCAACCTCTGATTACTATATAGGGTCGACTGGGTTGACCTTGTATTGTTTAGGGTATTTTTCACTTGAAAACTTTGTTATCCCTTCAACTAACCTATCTTAGGACCTAGTGATTTATCTCTTGAAAACATATAGGGTTAATTGGGTTGACCCCATATAGTCGACATATTTGTAAGGATTTAGGATGAGATCCACCTATAAATACAAGATCATTTCATCATTATTTCAATATTCAATCAAGAGTTATTATTCAATCACACTTATTTACAATCTACTCTTTCTCCATTATACTTGAAGATTCTTACCTTAGGGTTCCTACTTAGAGAATATAGTCTTGTGGATAAGTCTTGGATGATTTGGCCTTTCTTAGTTATCCTTATAAACCACAACAACTTCTTGTAAATCCACTTTGTCCTAGGGAGAGATTGAGTCTGGATGAGTTCACATTTAGGTAAGTATATTCTAACTTTTTTCTCCTCTCTTTAGTAGATAGAAGTAGAATAAGTATTGGTTTGAATACTATTACTCTTTATATTCTATTAGGTTGTGGAGCTAAAAGCTTCACTGATGCATACATTGGAGGAGGGTGCTGAGTGTCACAGTCATCGGCATCGGTCAGGCCAACCGACGTCGGTCAGGTCAATCGACATCGGTCAGGTGGAGACAAGAAGATGCTGAGGATGGTCAAAGATCGACTGATGTCGGTCACCCCCAGGTGGATAGGGACTAACGTCGGTCACCTGTGCAGTTCTGAACTATGAGTTCCACAGACAGTTCATTAACGAACTAGTTGTTTGCATGTAAGAAGGCTAATTATAGTCTTGAGCTGTGGATCTAATTATTGTAATTATGTGTCTAATTATTATTTGCATGAGATCTATATAATAGACTCATGGGCTATATTGTAATTTATGCTAGAGAGTAAGAGAGCAAATATTAGCTCCTTCAGAGTGAAGAGAGCAAGGTGTGTTCCTCCTAGTGCCACAGTGCCAAGTGTGGGTACTGGTTTGGAGAATCAAAAGGATTCTTCATGTATGTAGGATCTTGGTCAGCAGGTGTGCAAGGCCATGTTTGGAATTTTGCATGGTAAGTAAGATCATTGATCTGCAGGTGTATGTGTGTGTGAGGTCTAAGGTTTGCAGGTGTACAGAACCAGGTTGATCTGCAAGTGGCAGCAGGATCAAGGTGACAGCAACACAACAGGGAGCAAGATCAGGTGGGATCTACTTGGAGTATGGTGTGTACTCAGTTGGAGAGCAATAGAGGAAGGCAAGGTAGTTCCTTCCAAAGTAATATCATTTGATTTGCAAGCTGTTGCAAGTTCATGAGAGATCTACTTGGAGTATGTTGAGTACTTAGAGTGCGTGGAGCACTTGTGGAGTACGTAGAGCACTTGTGTACTGGCAATAAAGATACTGACTAGTGGTACTAGCAGTAGAGATACTGATTGGTTGGAGGTAAACACCAACTTTGTGTTTGAGTTGTGTGTTGGGACTGTAAGAGAGAGAGTGAGCTCTTGAAGAGATTTATTGTTTATGCCCTAGAGGTGTGGGAGCCCTAGAGGTGTGTAAGGAAAAAGAACTGTGGCAATCTTCTTTGTTGTATTTCCTTCTGGAAGAGTATTAATACAATTGGGTATTATCTCTCATATTCTATGTTATTTCTAAATTCTAGTTACTTGTTACTTCTGGTTTAATTCCACATATTAAGTTGCTTGTACATGGTAATCAATGGTGCTTCCTCGATCCTAATAGTGGAGTCAGAGCATGTTTGTTGTTCTAGATTCCTGACAATTGGTATTAGAGATAAGGTTTTAGGGAGTAGGTTTGTGTTTGATTACAAGTCACTCTTAGGGGTTTTTGATTGACTGGGAGTATAGCAATGGTAGAAGAAAGTACACTAAGAATGGAGGAATTGAAAAGCACGAATGGTCAATTACGGTGTTATGGAAAGAAAGAGCAGGAAAAGAAAGATTGTTGGTTGGTAGCAGATCAACATGAAAGAACTGATGAAGTAGATGTTGCAGGTGTTGTTGCATAAGATGCTCTGGGATGTTTCTTGGATAAAGTAGAATCTTGTTTTATAGATTCTATTACCTCTCTCCATGCAGTCTGAAATAGAGTATTTTTCCATGTTAAGGTCTTTGGAGACTTTGGAAAGATTTATTTAGGGGCTGGTGTGCCTTGCCAAAGAATTAGAAAAGGTGAAGTGAAACTAAAATTACAGGCGGCCAACACATGGGTGTTGAAGGAGGTCATGCAGGTCCTGGTCTTGAAGATGCGGCTAATTTCTTCAGGAAAGTTGGGTGATGAGAGATGCACAAGAACTCTCACATCGGATACACTTGAATTAGTGTGTGGTAAGAAAGTAGGTACTCTTTATCTACTTGCTTGTATTACTGATTCTTCTTTTATTGCAAAGACATGGCTTTGTAGGCTTGGTCACATGAGCAAAAAGGAGATGTATGTTCTTAAGCAGAAGACAGATGTGTTTGACAGACTTAAGAACTGGAAAGCCTTGGTGTTTTTGGAGGAGATGATTGACAGAGATCAGTGGAGAAGGCTAGACATCTTTGAGCAGGGTGGTTTGGATAGAGTTTTGATCCATGGAGAGCTCATGGGTAAAAATTCATCACTCATATGTGAACATAGTTACCGGCATCGATTAAGGGGAACTGGCATTGAATAGACAGGTGCCGATGTCGATCATGTGCAGAATAGAGCTGGTGGTGTCAGGTAGGGTGGCTATCAGCATCAGTGAGTGAATTGACGTCAGTGACCAGATAAGACTGATGTCGGTCAAAAAACTGGCATCGGTAGAAAGGACAGTCGCATGGGAACTGACATCAATCAGATGTAGATTGTGTGGTGACTGAGGTCGGTCACTGTAACAGATTTTTGGGCAGATAGCGAGCTGTCAAGGAGTCTCAAATGCCCATATGGAGGACTAAAAGGGTGAGTAAGCCTCAAATTCATTATTCCTCTTCTTTATACTCATTGCTCACTGCAGAGTAGGAAGGATCCAGGAAACAGTGGGAGCATAGCATGAATAGGATGCAGAACCAAATGAGAGATTTGGTAGGGTTGCCAACCGGTATGAAAGCACTAAAAGATGAATGGATACCTTAGTTAAAGAATAGATAGAATGGACACATGAGATGGAAGGCTAGGTCATATGGTCTTGAGGAAGCTGCAAGATAGTGGTACAGAGTTTGACAGGTGAATGACAAAGCATGGATTTAGTCAATGTCAGTGTAACCATTATGTCTGTCTTACCAAGTTGGATAATGATTGCAACATTATCCTATTACTACATGTGGATGGTATGCTAGCTAACAGGTTTATACATATAGGGTTTTGTTGAGCTAAGGGTAAGGTTAGTTCAGTGGCATGTCATGAGGAATTTAGAGCAGTGAAATTCTTTGGCATGAGAGACATGGAAGATCACAGGTTGATTTTGTCTCCAGTGGGAGCTGATGTGAATCAAGTGTTAGCGAGGTTCAATATGCAAGATGCAAAACTGGAGCACACTAAGGGCTAGACAATTTAGTGTCTAAAATCACATGAGGTCTGGTATAGCCCTGAGTTTTCCCCAGTAGTGGGAGCTGTCAGAGAGTTAGGAGCCAATTTGGGGAAGTGGGTTCTTAGGTATTTGAGAGGGACCAACAGCAGGTATACATGCTATGTAGGGTCAGGACTTCACTACATGGGTTTGTAGGTTTGGATGTGGTAGGTTACTTGGATGACAGGGGTTGCACCACAGGATGTGTGGTGGTTGGTCTTCAGGATTGATCTTGAAGAGGGATATAAGCCAAGAAATAGATTAGATGGTGTATAGGTATAGGTACAGTGCAGCTATTTATCTCCAAGTGGGAGATTGTTAGGTTGTGGAGCTAAAAGCTTCACTGATGCAAACATTGGAGGAGGGTGCTGAGTGTCACAATCACCAACGTCGGTCAAGCCAACCGATGTCAGTCAGGTGGAGACAAGAAGATGCTGATGACGGTTAGAGATCGGCCAACGTCAGTCACCCCTAGGTGGATAGGGACTGACATCGATCGCCTATGCAATTTCAAACTGAGTTCCATGGACAGTTCATTAACAAACCAGTTGTTTGCATGTAAGAAGGCTAATTATAGTCTTGAGCTGTGGATCTAATTATTGTAATTAGGTGTCTAATTATTGTTTGCATGAGATCTATATAATAGACTCATGGGTTATATTGTAATTTGTGCTAGAGAGTAAGAGAGAAAATATTAGCTCCTTCAGAGTGAAGAGAGCAAGGTGTGTTCCTCCTAGTGCCACAGTGCCAAGTGTGGGTTCTAGTTTGGAGAATTAGAAGGATTTTTCATGTATGTAGGATCTTGGTCAACAGTTGTGCAAGGCCACGTTTGGAGATCTACATGGTAAGTAAGATCATTGATCTGTAGGTGTATCTGTGTGTGAGGTCTAAGGTTTGCAGGTGTACAGAACTAGGTTGATCTGTAGGTGGCAACAGGATCAAGGTGACAGAAACACAACAGGGAGCAAGATCAGGTGGGATCTACTTGGAGTATGGTGTGTACTCAATTGGAGAGCAATAAAGAAAGGCAAGGTAGTTCCTTCCAAAGTAAGATCATTTGAGTTGCAGGATGTTGCAAGTTCATGGGAGATCTACTTGGAGTACGTTGATTACTTGGAGTGCATGGAACACTTGTGTACTAACAGTAGAGATACTGAATAGTGGTACTGGCAGTAGAGATACTGATTGGTTGGAGGTGAACACCAACTCTGTGTTTGAGTTGTGTGTTGGGACCGTAAGAGAGAGAGTGAGCTCTTAAAGAGATTTACTGTTTATGCCCTAGAGGTGTGGGAGCCCTAGAGGTGTGTAAGGAAGAAGAACTATGGCAATCTTCTTTGTTGTATTTCCTTCTGGAAGAGTATTAATATAATTGGGTATTGTCTCTCATATTTTGTGTTATTTTTGAATTCTAGTTACTTGTTACTTCTGGTTTAATTTTGCATATTAAGTTGCTTGCACATGGTAATCAATGGTGCTTCCTCGGTCCTAATAGTGGAGTCAGAGCATGTTTGTTGTTCTAGATTCCTGACATATTCCATGTATTAGGGTATTACTCATACTTAGCTTAATTGATATTCTCTTACACATGTTTTGATTGCTTTACTAAACCTTTATGTTGTGCTACAAACTTTGGTGTGCACGATATTAGATTTAATTTCTTGTGTATTAGAATAGAATGAACATTAAACCTAGGAATCTTTTAGGGTTGTTGCATGATTGTGTTAGATTGTAGGCTTTGAAACCCTTCCTAGCATGGTGTATTATGACAAGTGATCCCCTAATCAAGTCTAGAAGATCTCCATATTGGTCATGACCCCTCTTAACAAATGTATCCCCAATCAAAAGTATATGTATGCTCTATCTTCTATAGACACCTACAACTAGCCACTGATAACCTCCAACTAGGTTTTTGGCCAATTTCCACTCAAAATGCATAATTTGGCCTAAAAATATTAAAACACACTAAATGATGTGAAATTGACGTATTAAAGTGTCAATTTTGGCTAGGGTGTCACTAAATGGGGTAATGCAATTTATGAGCCAACTAACTTTAGTCAGATCATTCTGAGTCAAAATGCCAATTTTGCACCTAGGTGCTCTGGATTGCTCTTTTCTATCAAATCTCTTACACGAGACATGTGCATTTATTATTTGTTATTGGTAACATCCTAAATGGGAATATGGTTCCAATGCATTTGACATCACCTTCTAATTCCAATCTAGTCAAATTTTGGACTAATAACAAGGCATTCTAATCAATTTGAATAATTTGTGCACAAAGTGCTTAAACATGCTTAAGACCTAACTAATCCAAATAAAGGCATAATTAATCATTCAATGAAATTTTTTTGAATACTTGCTTTTAGAAATGAATATTGAATATCTACATCATCAAGTGACCTCATTTTTTGGGAAGACATCCCTAGGCCATAAATGCCATAAATATCAGGATTCATGTCTCCCATGCCTCATCAAAGCCTTCCATGCCTCTTAATTACTCCTCTATCCTAAATATTGATGAGATATTTATCAATTTTAATTTCATAATTGGATTGACCCTTAGCCACACATCTCAATCTTGAGATGGACAATTCAGATTAATTCTGATCAATCTTAAAAATATATAAATAGAGAGGCCATAAACATCATTTCTAAGACTTGAGAATGCAAAGTTATAATGCACAAATGGTTCCAAAAGCTTCAAGAAATTAGTGTTACCATGCCAAATTGATTTCAAGCTAAGCCAAGCCAAAGCCACAAGGTGCCAAAGAGAAGAGGAGATAGCCAAGCCTTATTTGATGAAGACTTCATGAGCACAAGCCGAGCAAGCCACCACTACAAAGGCATTTGGAGCATCCAAATAAGGTGAAAGAATTATTGTGTTTTATTCCTTACTTTTTAGATGTGTTTGTCATTTTTTTTTTGTTACCAAGCTCTCCCTAGTGTCTAAGCCTAGAGATGTTATGCCAGTTAGTGTGTTTCTTTCATTTTATTTTTATTTTAGAACTAACATGATACCAACCATCCTCTCTTGAGCCAAATTCCTATATCACATAATGAAATTCCCGGTGGGACTAGATGCATCCCACACCTAAATAAGATCATTTTGTAGCTTTGAAATATTTATTTAGACCCTTGAAACTCTTGCATATTGATTTTCTAACTTTATTTTGCCATTTTTGTTTGCCACAATTTTGCACAGTAACCGATGTCAGCTAGTAAGACTGACATTAGTTGGTTATCTTAACTAACATCGGTTAGCAAAACCAACATCATTTATATACTTATCATCAGTCACATTGGTATAACTAATGTCAGTTAGATAACTGACATTGGTTAGAAAATTTAACCATCACCGGTTATATATAACTGACATCGATCACTATGTTTTTCTTAAAACACAGACCTAAGAGCTCTTTTTCTAAAGTTCAGTGTTTCAAACCAAAAATAACTTCAAGGGTAAATGACATGCTAACATTTTTGCTACAGGACCAAGCTTGACATTTGATAAAAACATGTTTAGATCACCTTTTGCATGCTTAAAAATTAATTAGGAACTTTGTTTTCGTGTTTAATAAAGAATTTTTTAGATGTTTATGGTGAATGTTTTCAAAGTTTGCAACTAAAGCCAAGGGGTCAAATGAACACCACCTGATTTTCCATTTGGGATTAAAAATAAACTCACCTTTTCAAAGCTTTTTGTATTTACTTAATTGTTTAGATTAATTTTTTTTGGCAAAAAGGGGGATGTTGCATGTATGCTCTTCCATTTATCTTCTTTAGGGAACCCTTGGAATCAAAATCACCATTCCTAATGCAAAAATCCTAGTCCAGGGCTTATAAAGAATGTCATCTAAAGCACTCTCCAAAAACTCATCAAAGTTTGGGTGACCTTGAAAATGACCCTAAAGTCTTTCTATTAGTCTTTTATTTTCATGCAAACTTAGATTGTGAGAGGGACGTCATTACCTCCCATGAGTTCTTTAGGGAATCTTTGACCTAGGGTTTCATCTCCCAACATTGAATTCACTTACTCCTTCCAAGTTGCACATGAGACATATCTACATTTGGACATTGTACTCCACTAAGTGAATATCAAGATATAGTGGTTGTAAAAAAGACTAGACCTTTTTACAACTAGCCAATGCTATGATCACCCAATTTTTGTGCTTGTCTTTTGTATCATTTGACGTGAAAGTCATTGTGTAATTGATTCTCCTAAATACATTCAAAACTTAATAGTTTAGTCAGCCCCACATTACCGTACCCTTGTTAGGATTTGGATGATTATACTTAGCGTATTTTGGTCATTTATCTTGGTGTTTTTGAGAATAAAACTTGTTTGTTTGTTCGTAAAGCCATGTCCAAACTAGTTTGTCTATATGTCACTCTTTTGTCAAAAGAGGCATTATGCTGGCCATTTTACACCACGCTTGTGCCTTGAAATTTTTGTTAAACTTATTTGTGTGTGTGTCATTTGAGTTGAGGAGGGTAGTGTTATGCAGCCCAAATCATGTCAAAACATTTTGAGCCTTTTCAAGTCTTTGAAACATAAAATAGATCACATAATTTGAGAATGCTTACTTCATTAGGCTACTTAATTTGTTTAAAGACTAGTTTACCTTGTGCTGAAAACTATTTGTTTCAAACTATGTCATGCATACCATTTAGATTATTGTCTTATGTCGTCATGTTGTCAAATCTTGTCTAATTTGTTTATTCAAATCCTAGTTTTGAATATTGAGGTTTCAATTAGCTTTATTAATTTTGGATCTAAACATTGATTGATTTCTATTTAGGTCTTAATTCATGGAGCTAATACATAGATCTTTTTCTTTTGGGTTGCATAACTTTAGTTAATCGATTACCTAAATTTGAAAACTATTGATAGTTTGTTTGTTTAAATCTTATCCTCATTATATTTTGTGCCTTTATTTGGGATAACACAACCCTTCTCAAAGATATTTTTGTCTTATCTCTTATGCCAATTTCTCATGTTTATGTTTGATTTCGTGTGTCAAGTTTATGTCAAAGTTGTTTCTAAACTTGTTAGATTAAATCAAATCACCTCATACCTTTATTTAATTCTAGATTTTGATGCCATTTGGCCAAAATTCATAGTGTATGCCTATTTGTTTGATCCTAGCTTTTGACTCTGCATTTTAACAAAAGACCTAGCAACTCAACTTTTCCTTTTCCTAGTTTAGACCTTATTTGGAACACTTTGACCTAGACCTTTGACATGTCAATTTTTATTTAGACACTTGACCTTTTATGCGTATGACATTTGACATTATAAATTTGATGTTAGGCTATTTTATGCCAAGTATTAACACAAATCATTTTAGAAATACAGCTCTACTTTTAGACCACATTGGAGATACAACTCCACCTTTTGACCAAGTTAGACTAAGCTTGAACCATTTGTCTTTTGGACATAGTTTTTTAGAGTTTGTATAACTCTAAGCCTTTTTGTTTTAAAGCTTTCATCATTTATGCAGATATGTCTAGCTACACCTATGGTGGTGTCACGTATAATCCAACTTATGATATAATGTCCACACAAAAGCCCACTAGGAAGCCCTATAGAGAAAGATTTTCTAAGGAGTTTTATTATTCTCCATATAGGGAACATAGTCAAAATACACAAATTCCAAATTGAGACCTTGATTGGCATGAAGAGGCTTGTGAAGAAGACTTTGAAGACCCAACTATAGATAATGTTGTTTGGGATATGAATCCATACCCTATTTTTAATAATTAATACATGGAACACAGTCAAGAACCAAATTATGAGCCAACTCAAATTGGGATGATATGGTTTATGAGGAAGACTTGGATGCTTTGGCTTATGCGAATAATCAGGCTCTACCACATCATACCATTTCTATTTCAGGACCACAATGTCACACCATTACCATATCAAGACCTCATCCTTTGTTTTGTGTGAGCAACCAAGCTCCAAAACACCCAAACATTTCTATACCAGGACCTCATCCTTTGGTTTGTATGAGTAATCAAGCTCCACAATGCCCCTTCATCATTCAAGGACCTAGTCCTTTGGCTTGTATAAGTGATCATGCTATCATTACCATTTCAAGACTTTGTCCTTTAGATCATGTGAGAAATCATGTTCCCCAATGCACTACAATTATCCAACTATAAGTCATTCCTCATCTAGAACTAATCCCATCCAAACCTCAACCCATCCAATCATTCAAAGACCAAGTTGTGTTCAAAACTAGTATTTTCCAACTCATTGAAAACCAAAGCCAAGACAACCAACCTATCCAAGATAATTTTTTTGAATCAACCATTTATGATAAGTCAACCTATGATGAATTATCTATTGATCCTATACTAGTTATCGAACAGTCTCACACTGATGAGCTAGTCTTTGTTGAGTCACTTCTTAATGATTATAACCACCTTTGGGAAAATTATTACCTCAACTATGTGCCTATTTTTCAAGAGCCTCCTATTGACAATCTAGTCTCTAAGGAGTTGTCTCTTGACCTATTTCTAATCCTAAAGAAGTCTCACTTTGACAAATTAGTCCTTATTGAGCCCATTATGACATCACAGGTCATTACATATCCAATACTAAACATTCAACAAGACATCATTGTAATAGAGTACCCATCATATAAAGAATCAAAGTTAGAGTTAGGTTCTATTCTTGATTCAACATCAAATTTAGCATCAAAATTAGAATCAACATGAGTCTCAACATCAGATTTAGAGTCCCTTGAGTTAGAATCAGATTTATAAGAAGAATGTGTTCGTGGCTATTACAACATTGGTTATGCATGCCTCACAAATCAGTTTGAATACATTTCTGATCCTTCTACATTTTTTGAGGATGAGTAATTCAACTTCGACACAAGTTCTCTTAGTATCTTCTATGAGGATTATGATGCCAACACCCATTCCATTACCATTCCACATGCCATTACCCTCAACCAAAATAGCCATATCATTAACATTCCATTTCCCACAAATGTCGATTGGGATTAATAGAATCACACTTTGTTAAACTAGATCCATGGTGACATAGTAGTTGAAGAAGAGTAAGGAGGCTAAGACCACATTCATATAATAGAAGAACACTCTCTTAGTGAAACCCTTTTAGAGTGTTAGGGGACAATCCAATTTAGAACTCAATATCTTCTAGTGAAACATTTTTGGAAGTGTTAGAAGATAATCAAAGTCAAAATCCAATGTTCATTAGTGAAACCTTCTCGAAGGAACTATGGGATAATCAAGACAATTTCATTGGTGAAAACCTTTTTGAGTCACCAATAGCTGAGCATAAAATTTATTCATTGCTTGATGAAGAAAAAATCAAAGATCAAATCAAAATAGCTTTTTATCTCCAACCTAATCAGATGGTAGCTACTCTCAAGATCAAACAACAAAAAACTCTGGTGGTCTTATTGAGAGAAAAAGTCTTTGGCCTTGCCACAACCAAAAATATGTCAAATCTGACATCAACAACATTACGTGTGATTGAACTTCCTGATCTTCATGTGTTTCCTCACCATTATACATTCCATTATCATCTATCATTCCATTTCATAATCAATCCTACCATTTATTATTTATCCCTATTTATCATCCATGGTCACACTTTCATTTATAGAGGATACAAAGATACCTTATCTCGACACTTGAAGGAATTACAATCAATGACCAATGAAGATCACAAAAGCATTCTCAATAACCAAATCTGTAGGCCATTCTTGATTGAGTAGTTATTTAGATGAGATGTGGGCTAGCAATTAACATGATCAAATATTATATTTATATCATTTTTTGATTAGGACATGCATCTCCCCATCAATAGGAACACTAGAATCAAAAACCATACCTAGGCCAAAAACATGTACCATGTCATTTCCATTGTTACATATCCATTTGCCATTGTTGTAGATTCTTGATATTTACCCCATCACTTGGGGACAACCCTCCTACTATTTTAACCTAATTATCAAACCATCATTATCCTAAGCAAGACCATGTCATCCTATCATTCCATTCCTATCTAGACCAAATCCTATTTTTAGTCATCCTATCTAATCTTATTTTGATATTGATTCATTTGGTTCTTCCCACACCTTTTTGTGGGGGGATTTTGATCAAGTTTCAACAATCAATCCAATCCATGTTTCAATGATAGTCTATGAAAGTAGTGTGATAGTTGATCTAGAAAGATATCTTTCATCCTATCAAGCTTGTTTACGTTAGCTTGATTATAACCACCTATGGGAAAATTAGTGTCTCACCAGTCTTGCTACTAATTATAACTGCCTATGGGCAAATTAGTATCATTGACTTATGCCATTATATCCTAGATATAACTACCTATGGGAAAACTAGGGGAAACACTTGTTTATCATGCATTACCACATCACCTTGCCATCACTATTTTCATTTGACTTGCCATTTTCTAGACTTGAGAACTTGTTAGGATCTAGTTGGTTTTTCCCTACCTTTTATGCGAATGGAATTACTATAACTTGAGGTCATTTTAAGACTATGTGGGTCATTCTCAATTCATGTTGAGGTCACCTCAGTCCCCCTTTCCATATGCTCTCACTATTTTGTAAGTAGGTATCGTATCATTCTTGATCGAGTTAAGATACCTCAAAATTCCAAAAACATTCATAACATTTCAAAAATCCAAAAATATTTGTCCTGTCTAAGCCTAGTCAGTTATTCTTGATCCACCTTACTAGGGTATGGTCATTGTTAGGATGATTTCTTTTGCTTTTGTTTTTAGGCTATTTATTTATTTATTTATTTTAGTTAGTTTGTTTATTTCTTTTTTTTTGTTTATTTGTTTATTTGCTTGCCTATTTTTTTGCTTTCAACACTGTTGCTTTGACTTATTCTATATGTGTTCATTGAGTGATTTCTCAAGCATATTATTCTTGAGTCTATCCATATTCATACATCAATAATATCATCATGGTTTTTATCATTAGTGTATTATTTTTGAGTGTTTATTGGATATCAAGAGTCAATCCTTATGCATATTTTGGCCAAGTCTTCATGGTGTTTTATCATGAAGCCTACCATCACATGCTATAGAAAAAATTAGGTTCAAAAAGGTCTAAAATAAATGGAGCCATAGAAGTTTCTCCTTGGTACCTTGGAAAATCCTTCCATCCCAGCTTTGATCAAATTAACCCATTGTCTATTCTAGTTGTATCATTGCTAATCAGGATGAGCATCTCCTCATTAGTAGGTACAACTAAATCATTCACATTAATTAATCTCATTTGTCTATTCATATCTTTCATCATTTTGTGCCTGCTCATCTTTTAATCTATATTCTAGGTTATATCCTTGAGTTATGCTTGCTAATCAACCCTAACTTGGGCACAACTATCAATTTTAGCCAATCTAGGTCATCTTCATGATTATAACTACCTATGGGCAAATCATTATTTTGACTTTTATTCTTGATTATAATCACCTTTGGACAAATCAACATCTTTTTTACATCAATGCATGCAAGCATTTTCTTATTTGGATTAATCTCAACCATGAATTAATTCCACCTATCTTCTTATTTATTTGTGAGGGACCACCCATCAACAAATGTGAGGACCACTCCCTCGAGGGGGCATCATCATAGGCTTCGAAAAACCATTTAGAGATTTATTCTTCAACCATCATCTTCTTTTTGGTATATAAGCCATCTCTCATTATTTGAGAAGACATTACTTTTCCTATGGTTTTCAACATCTTCCCAAATAGGGGCAAACTGTAGACACCTAAAATTGGCCACTAATGACCTCCAACCAGGCTTTTGGCCAATTTCCACCTAGAATACACAATTTGGCCTAAAAACACTAAAACATGCTAAATGATGTGAAACTGATGTATTCAAGTGCTTATTTTGGCTAGGGTATCACTAAATAGGGCAATGTAATTTATGGGCTAGCTAACATTGGTAAGATCATTTCGAGTCAAAATGCCAATTTTGCACCTAGGTGCTCTGGATTGCTCTTTTATGTCAAATCTCTTGCACAAAACACATGCCTTTGTTATTTTATATTGGTAACATCCTAAATGGAAGTATGGTTCTAATTCATCTAACATTACCTTCCAATTCCAATCCATTCAAATTTTGGACTAATAACAAGGTATTCTGATCAATTTGAGTAATTTGTGCACAAAGTACTTAAACATACTTAAGAGCTAATTAATTCAAATCAAGGCCTAATTAATAATTCCATGGAAACTTTTTGAATACTTGTTCTTAGAAATGAATATTAAATATCTACATCATCAAGTGACCTCATTTTTTGGGAAGACATCCCTAGGCCATAAATGCCACAAATATCAAGATTCATGCCTCCTGTTCCTCATCAAAGCCCTCAATGCCTCTTAATTTCTCCTTTATCCCAAATATTGATGACCCTATTTATAAATTTTAGTTGCATAATTGGATTAATTCTTATCCACACATCTCAATCTTGAGATGGACGGTTCAGGTTGATTCTGATCAATCTCAAAATTCTATAAATAGAGAGGCCATGAACATCATTTCTAAGACTTGAGAATGCAAAGTTATAATCAAAAAATGGTACCAAAATATTCAATAAATTAGTGTTACCATCCCAAATTGATTCCAATCCAAGCCAAAGCCAAAATATTCCAAGGAGAAGAAGAGATAGCCAAGCCTCCTTTGATGAAGACTTCATGAGCACAAGCTGAGCAAGCCACCAATACAAAGGCATTTGGAGCATCCAAGGAAGGTGAAGGATTTTTTGTGTTTTATTCCTTAATTTTTAGTTACGTTTGTCATTTGTTTTTGTTAACAAGCTCTCCCTAGTGTCTAGGCCTAGAGAGGTTATGCTAGTTAGTGTGTTGTTTTCATTTTAGAACTAACATGATACTAACCATCCTATCTTGAGCCAAATTCCTAGATTATATCTTTTATGATCTAGGATTGATTTATAAACATGATGCATTTATGATTGCATACATTAGGGGTCAATAAAGAGGAAGAGGCACAACACAAATAAATAATTCAAAACTAAGTACCTCACAGTATCATGCATCAAATTTAAGAGGTGAATGCAAAGGAAGGAGACCATACTTCATAAGAAGATACACACAATGAGGAAGAGGCTTAAGTGGATTCACTGGTAAGTGTTTTAAATGTAATAAGTTTGTTGGTCATAAGTTTTAGGAATGTCTAGATAATGCTCAAGATAGTGGATCTAGAACTAAAAATAGAAACTAAATAGTCCAAGTAGAAGAACAGAGTGTAGGTTATTCATCTCATATTGAGGAACCATAATTTGGTGAATCTTTATTAATGAGGAGAGTGTTAATCAAACCACCCAAGGAAAAGGATCCTACATAAAGGATGAATCTATTCAAGACAACATGTAAATGTCAAGGTAAGTGATGCAAATTTATAATTGATTTAGGTAGAACAAATAATTTAGTGGCAATAAATATGGTGAAAAGGATTGGATTGAAAAGGATAACACATCCAAACCCATACAAAATCTCATTACTATAAAAGGGGAAGAAAGTTATTGTGAATGAGCAATGTTGGGTAGACTTTTATATTGGAGGATACAAGGTTAAGGTATTATGTGACATATTATCAATGGATGTGTTCCATGTGCTCCTAAGGAGACCTTGGAAATATGATAATAAGACTAATTAGGATGGTATAAATAATGTATACCCCTTGGATAAGGATGCCATAATCAATACATTGATGCCTCTTAAAGAAGAAGATAATGGACAAAGGACCAATGCAAGTGTCATGATGGTAAAAGAAGAAAAGTTGGGTTTTGGAGTTATGATCAAACCAAGGACTATTGTAACAGCTAATCAGCTAAATGAATTACATCAATAGGTGTATGATATGTTGGAAAAATATGTTGATATAGTGGTGGATGAACTACCCATTGAACTACCACCTATTAAGAGCATCAACCATCACATTGAATTTATACTAGGTGCCAGTTTGCCTCACAAAGTTGCATAAAAGATGACTCCATAAGAGAATGCAAAAATAAAGAAGAAAATACAAAACCTCTTAGACAAGGGATTGATCAAAGAAAGCTTCATCCCATGTGCAGTATCATCTTTACTAGTGCCCAAGAAAGAAGGAGATTAGAGAATGTTCAAGATTCCAGAGCAATCAACAAAATAACCATAAGGTATATAATTCCCCTTACAAGAATTGAGGATTTTATGGATTTATTGAATGTTTATAAAACTTTTCTAATATGGTTCTTAAGAGTGGTTATCATCAGATAAGAATAAGATAAGGAGATGAATGGAAGACTACCTTTAAGACAAATGAGGGGTTATATAAATGAATTGTCATGCCATTTAGTCTCATTAATGCCCCAAGCACATTCATGATAATTATGAATAAGTATTAAATACTTTCCTTGGTAATTTTATGATTGTATATCTAGATTACATGTTCATTTACAACCCTAATAAAGAGGAGTATATGAAATATTTAAGAATGGCTATGCAAAGTTTGAAAGAAGAGAGGTTATTGATTAACCTCGAGAAATGTTTGTTTATGAAGATAGAGATTGTTTATCTTAGTTTTGTGATTTTTCAAGGTGAAATCCATCATAGAATGGCCAACTCTAAGGATAGCATATGAGTTACGAAGCTTCCATGGCTTAGTTAGGTTTTATAGGAAGTTTATCACAAATTTTAGTGGGATTTATGCACCTATTATTGATGTTACTAGAGGGGATAAAAATATATTGTTATGGACTAATATAGCTGAGAGAAAATTTTAACTTTTCAATAAAACAATAATAAAACACCTAGTTTTGGCACTTCCTAATTTTAACAAGGTGTTTCAAGTTGAGTGTGATACAAGTGGAGTGGCTATTAAATATATCCTAAGTCAAGAGGGAAGACCTATAACATAGTTTAGTGATAATTTAAATGAGGAAAATAAATGGTATTCATCTTATGATCTTGAGTTATATGCCATGATTCAAGCCTATAGGAAATGGAGACACTACTAACACCAAAAGATTTTGTTATCTTCACAAATAACCATGCACTTTAGTTCATAATAAGTCAACCCAAGCTTATCAAAAGCACAAAAAATAGGTGGATGTAGTCATATAAAATGAAAAATTGGATGACTTAGGCATGACTAATGACACCCAACCCATAGGTCCTCCTTCTTGCTCACACAACCCTTTGAGGCTATTCTTTCACTAATTCCCAGTCATATGTAGCCTTTTGGACTTAGCTCTTTCAGACCCAAGCAACCCTTTTATACCTAGATCTATCCCCCCATGTCTCATCCACTTAGGATAACAACATCTAACTTGGATAGGAGCACTAAAAACCATGGTGTCTTGATTTTGGTGTTGTTGTCCAAGTTCAAAATTGCTCCTAACAGTCAGATTATTTTAGATCCTTATCTTTTTCCCTGTCAGCTTAATATAAGTTCATTTAATCCATGATCATTAATTTCTTTATAAAAATCCATTCAAATTCCATTTAGAAGGGTTGTCACTCATTTACAGGAAAGAAGCAAGAATACAATCAAGTACACTCAAGCACTCTTCCTTATTCTCTACATACAACCTTCTAGGAGCATTTGAAGCCTATTCAAGCACTCATACTAGTCCCTAGTCACCCAAATTACATCTAGTTTCACATCTAGTTGCATATATCACACATAATTATACCAAGAACTTTAATGGGATAACTACATTAGTTTGATCCCTCTTTAGAGTATTAGTATGTAACCAGTGTACCCACACATAGGGTGTGAAGTATGTCCAGTGTATCCTTTACACACTAACCCCTTCTCTCTCTTTCCCAAGTTTCCATTCAAGTTCAACCACAAAGAGATCCTAAGGGTTTTGAAGACTAAATCAGACACACAATGAGCTCTGTAGGATTCTAGGCCCCAAAAATTCATAGACAAGGTAACACAAGCCTATTGAATAGCACCCAAAAACCTTTTAGCCTTAAGACAATAGTGTCATAATAGGACTACATCACTAGATAGTAGGGAGTCCACTTTTATCACTCCTATCCAACCTAAAAATGAAGTTTAGGAACCTATTCTAGCTTATTTTCCAATCCTTCTCCTCAAGTATCAGGGCCTGTCTCAGTTAAGATCAACCAGAATAAGCTAAGTTCTATTGTCTCTTACTTCCTGCTATATCTAGAAAAGGTAAAAATACTATTTGTTTACACAAATTAGTACATTAATTAAATCATAGTATTCACTACTTTACATTGCTCAGACCCATCTATTATTTAGAAATTAAACACTTAATTTCCTAAAATAATAAAACATTTGGTGAACCTGACTTACTTTGAATTTTTGCACAAAAACCCTAGGGATAATTATTTTTTGCCATAATTTTTTTATTTTTATTGAATTTAAAAATCATAAATCTACCAATTCATTTCAAAAATATTATATATTTTGTTTAAACCCTAGTTTGCACATATTAGGTGATTTTGCATACAAACATTTTTCAAACAATAGGAACAATATATTGCTAATTTTAGAAATATTTTTTGATTTTTCATAAAATTTTCAAGAAAAATTCTACAAATTTCTCTAAATTTTTCAAATTATTACATTAATGTTGAAAAAAAATCATTCAACTTCCTAGTTGCATATACTAGCTCCCCCTTTGCTTTTCGAGGTATCACCTTACATTCATACCAAAATTGAAAAATTAATGTTCTTTTATCTATAAAATTTTCTTACATTTCTTGAAAATAATGAACATTACACAATAGGTCCTATCATGTACATGAATGATGAAGTTTTTCATATGTTAATACAAAGTTTCATTTTGTGCATTTCATGCTTAATGTTCATAATAAGGGATGATATTACAACATTTATTGCTAAAATTACACAAGATTTCAATATGCCTTTTGCATACTCTATCTCTCATATGGAATAGTTTTCAAGTTTATCATGCTAAACATGTTAGAAATATTATGTTACAAGTCAAAGCTCTTTATGCATTTAGGCACAAAATCATGTTCTCTATCCTTTACTCTCTATTTGTCATATGGAAAAATCTCTAGATTCATTATGCTTAACACATTACAAATGTCATAATACATGTCAAAGATAATTATGCATTCTTACACAAATCCATGCTCTCAACCCTTTGCTTTCTATCTTTCATAGGGAAAAATATACATGTTTATCATTCTAAAAAAATTAGAGATGTCATATCACATGTCACAATTCTTTATACATACATGCACAAATGCATGCTTTATATCCCTTGTTTGCTATCTTTCATGTGAAATGTTCTCTATAATCATATCGATATATAGTTTATAACTTCATTTACATGAATTTTAGCCTACATGCATAGTTTCTACCTAGATGTATATGCCTCTTTGGCTACTCTTGTTTCAACGTCATATTTCATGCAGAGGAAAGAAATCCTTTCTCCTCCTCTCCCTCAAGAGGATGATATCTACTTTCCCTCTAACTAGGTCCATGTTATCACCCCTTCAAAAGGTGAGGTAGCCTATATTGTTACTCCTAATGCATACATTTTGCCTATAGCTTCTTCAAACCCTCTTCAACATATGTGCTTATATGTTCAATCAGAAGCAACTAAGGTTTGCACTTGTGAGAATTTAAAGAATCAAATCACCAGCATGAGCAAGTTATTTTCAGATTTACAAATGCAAAATAAACTATTACATAAAAATATAACAATATTGGAAAATCATATTACAATACAAAATCTTCAAAGGTGCCCTAGTGCCAATCATGTATATGCACCTTCACCTAGTCAATTGGTTGCAAGCAATGTTATATATCAAAACCAAAAATCACAACCTATAATAAACACTATAGAGAACAATAGTAGGGCATCATTACACTTTTATTTAGAGAGGGATAACCCATATGTTATTTTATCAACACTACTAGATAGGAGGTTGATCACATTATCTTCTATTCACTGATGATATCCACATCTCTTACATAGACAACCACATCAGCCTTTTTGTAACAATCATCATATCTATGGACATAGAGATAATGACAATTTTGGACTTAGAGATTGCATTAACAGATGCATTAATAATGGCATCATAGCATTCACATAGGGGGCATCGAGATCTCCTCCATCAAGGAACCATAGACGTCATTCCTCCACAATTGAGTCCTCTAAGGACATTCCTTCATAGGAATCATCAGTTACTCATCATGAGAGTATTGTGGTTTATTAGATAGAGCCTCATAGGAGATTTCCTATCATTCCTACTCAATGTATGTGGAGACTAGTACAACAAGCTCATCCTACATATAGTAGTGTAGTCTATGGCATATACAATATAGTTCCATACACATACACATCATAGAGTACTAATTCAATGAAATATTCACTATGACTAAGTTTTCCAAGACCTATTTCAAGTAGCAACCCAATACGATTGGTATTAAACAAGCCACCAACATAGGTTTTAACTCCATCTCAATCTATTACTTATTCATACACATCACAAAGTACCACTTTAGATAAATATTCACTATGGGTGAGTTTTCAAGGACCTATTTCACATAACAACTTGCTACGATTGGGTTTAAATGAACCACCATGATAGGGAGTCTTGCATGAGACTCATCAGTGAGTATCATTTCTTCCTAGTTTTTATTGTATATAGCTTATATTAAAATAGAGAAACATTCAAAACATATCAAAAATACCAATTTTTTTTATTTTATGCATCATCCATGCTTTACATTACTACTATCATGCTAGGACTTATATTTGTTATTGCATAATATTGTATGTTGATTTTATACATTACCATGTTTCACTTGATCCTCTTTGAGCGTGTGCAGTGACGTCTAAATCTTTGACTACTATATTCTACCCATTGAGGGGGAACTCCTACTTCTATATTCAAGACATACATTGATATACATACCCACTAGGGGCATCTTCTACATGACTACACCATCCAAGTTATGACATTCTTACACTACACACTTTGAGTTATCATGTTGATGTACATTACTTTATAGCTTACATAGAATATTATATTGACATCTCACTAGTATCTAGTACTTATGTATCTCTTAGAATATAACTAGTCTTGTACTACACATGTTTTTCATACTTTCACATTTGATTTGATTATTTATATATGATTGTATCTTTCTATCTATTACATGTTTTCTCTACTTGCTTAGCATAGCTTATGTGATTGCATTTCCAATTATAGCTTGTCTCCTGCTTTTGCCTTAGGAAAATTTATAATATCTTTTGCTTATATTCATATGTGTGCCTTAGGACACCTAAAAATGTCCTTTGATTTTACTCTTCCATGTGCTGGTGGCATTTGTGCCAACTTTGCTTCTTTCACTTACATGTATATATGGCATTTGAATATTCCTTTCATGCTTGTTTTCTAGTTTGAGTGACATGTGCCCATGTCCCTTATTTGTGTGGCCCCTCAACCATCCTTGTATGCTTCTTGCTTGTTTGTTTTTCAATGTGTGAAATGCCATGATCCATATCATGCATTTCCCTTGCTTTCTTAGATGCCATGATGGACATCATACTCCATCCCTATAACTAACAACTAATATGTAACATTTCTAGTTTAGTACTTTGCACATGTTTTTACATAATTATATCTATCTAGGCATACCCATATTGATCTAACAATATATCAATACAAACATTGCTATATCTTAAAACATATTGTCAAATATCAAATGCTATATCGTATATCTATATAGCTTAACACACTTGTAGGACTCTTTTCTTTTGAGGGCAGTCATTGTAGGCTCATCATTCCTACCCTTAAAAGAGGGGGCATAAAATATGGGTTTTGTCATAGAGACCAAAGCTCATAATAGTTGAAACAATAACATTCATACCACTCAATATAGAATCCAAAGGTCAAACCGGTCAAAAAATAAAACAAAAAAATAGTGACATTTTCATATCAGTAACCAGTTTTGAAAGTAGACAATAGTGATAGAAATGAATAGTATCACCAAACATAGGGGTGTCCACATTTTTTCACTCTTACCAAGGTAGAAAAATACTCAAGTTTTCTAAAAATAGGCAAAAAGTTCAGTTCAAGGATAGTTTTTTCACTTCCAGATCAGTCAAATTTAGTAGTTTTAGTATAATTTTCTTAGATATAGGGGATTATCATGTGTAACATGATGGTTCTCACTTCAATTCATATTAGGTAGTTATAATAAGTTACAAATCATAATCCATATTCTAGACATCAGTGATTGGGGTTAATGTGCACATCACATTGATCTTCTTTTGTTTTTGAGTTCAGTTTATTCCAAGCATTCTCAATAGTTGTGTGCCTTACTCTATATGTAAGTGGTTAGCATCATTTTTGAGTACCGAAGTTCCTAATTTGGATTTCATATTAAGCCTATTATATTAATTTTAGAGTGGCTTTAATACAAGCCTCACCTCCATCTTTCAAAATGGCCTAGTTTCTAGCATACATTCAGGCTATTCACGCCACATTATCAGATTTACAACACATCTATGAGATCCATGAGATATTTAATATGACATCTATTCTATACTGGTATCACTTCATAGCTTCACTTCATAGGGCAGTGATGGAGCCAAAGGCCCAGCCTTTGTATTCTTGAGCCACCTATTCAGAGGGATTGAACACAGTCCAAACATCAATTAGCAAATGCATGATTCAATAACTTCACTTAGTTGGTGATGATAGAGCCAAAGGGCCAACCTTTGAATTTTTGAGCCACCTTCTAGGGAATTGACCATTCAACTCCATTCATGATATTACTCTTGACTCAACACATACTCAACACAATCCAACATCATGATAGGTTTTATATTGGTTTGCGTACTAGATGAAATGTATTCATTCCTTTCTCTTCCTCTTACTTAGCTTTTTTACATTTTTATTTTACATATAGTATATCTAGTAAGAACTAATCTACTTTATGTTTTCATTTGTAGATTCACACTTCATAACATGCTCTCTCTATGCACATCCATTATCACATAGCTTTATGAGCTTCTCCCTTATAGATAAGTTTAGGTATGTTTTTTACTTTCCTTTATCCTAGTATTTTGCTTTGCTACATCACTAGAATAAAGGGGGGGGGAATGCAGTTATATAAAATGTGAAATTAGATGACTTAGGCATGGATAATGACACCTAACCCATAGATCCTCCTTCTTGATCACATAACCCTTTGAGGCTATTCTTTTACTAATTCCTAGTCATCCATAGCCTTCCAAACTTATCTCTTTCAGACCTAGGCAACCATTTTAGGTCCAGATCTATCCCCCAGATCTCATCCCCTTAGGACAATAGTGCCTAATTCAGATATGAGTGTTGAAACCCAAGGTGTCTTGATTTTGGTGTTATTGTCCAAGTTCAAAATTGCTCTTAATGGTTAGATTTTTTTAGATCCTTATCTTTTTCCTTATTGGCCTAATATAAGTTCATTTAACTCATAATCATTAATTACCTTATAAAAGGCCATTCAAAGTCAATTTAGAAGTGTTGGCACTCATTTACAAGAAAGAAGCAAGAATACAAGCAAGTACACTCAAACACTCTTCTTTATTCTCTACATATAACCTTCTAAGAGAATTTCAAGCCTATTCAAGCACTCATACCAGTCCCTAGTCATCCAAAGTACATAGAGTTTTGCATCTAATTACATACATCACACACAAATGCACTAAGCACTTCAATTGGAGAACTACATTATCTTGATCCCTCTTTGGAGTATTGGTATGTAGGTAGCATGTCCACACATAAAGTGTGAAGTACGTCCAATGTATCCTTTACACACTAACCCCTTCTTTTTCTTTCCCAAGTTTCCATTCAAGTTCAAGCACAAAGAGCTCCTAAGAGTTTTGAAGACTAAAAAAGACACACAATAAGATTTGTAGGCTTTTAGGCCTCAAAAATTCATAGACAAGGTAACATAGGCCTACCGAACAAAACTCAGAAAGCTTTCAGCCTCAATACAACAATGTTGAAATAGGACTACATCATTAGACAATAAGGTGTCCACTTTTATCACTCCTATCCAACCCAAAAACAAAATTCAAAAACCTATTCTAACCTATTTTCCAGTCATGTTCCTCCAGTATCAAGCCCTATCTCAGTCTGGACCAACCAGAATAAGCTAATTTCTATTTTCATTCACTTCATGCTATATTTAGAAAAGGTAAAAATAATATCTATTTACACAAATCAGTTGGTTAATTAAAGCATATTATTCATTTATTTACATTTCTCAGACCCATTTATTATTTAAGAATTAAACACTTAATTTCTTAAAATAGTAAAATAGTGGAGTACTTGCAAAACTTCACATTTGTCATTAAGCACAAGAAAGGTCAAACAAACAAGGTAGGAGATGCTCTCAGTAGGATAAATTTTCCTATTAGTGAAATTTAGCTTGAAAGTGGAGGAATAGAGTCATTTAATGATTATATTAAATTGACTTAGATTTTCAACATGTATATGAGGCTTGAAATTATCCAACTACATAAAATAGGGAGCCTTGGATGGAGTATATGATTCAGGATGGTTTTTTGTTCAAAAGAATTCAACTTTGTGTGCCAAAGAGTTTTATGAGAGATAATTTGATTAAGGAGAAGCATTGCAAAAGTTTGGCAGGTCACTTTGGTTTTGATAAGACCTTAGCTCATATTAGTAATCACTTCTGCTGGCCTAGAATGCAAATAAATGTGATAAAGTTTGTGTAAAGGTGTAAATTTTTTCAATATACAAAGGTAAAGAGCACTAATATAGGCCTATACTAGCCCTTACTAATACCAAATAGGCCTTGAGACTCCATTAGCATGAACTTTGTCACAGGGTTGTGAAGAACTCAAAGAGGGCATGATTTTATTTTTGTTGTTGTTGATAGATTTTCTAAAATTGATCATTTCATACCTTGTAAGAAAACTAATTATGATACTTATGTGGTCAATTTTTTTTTCAAGGAGGTGGTTAGACTACATGGAACACCATTGAGAATTATTTAAAATAGACACACCAAGTTTGCAAGACACTTTCAGATAACCTTATAGAAGAAGCTAGGAACAAATTTGAACTTTATCTCAACTTACCACCCTCAAAAAAATGGCCAAATTGAGGTGGTCAATATAATTTTAGGTAAATTGATAAGATTTTTGACATAGGATAGTTATAAATAGTGGGAATCAATATTACCACAAGCAGAGTTTTCTTATAATGATTCACCCAATAGAATCATAGGATAGAGTCCATTTCAATTATTGTATGGTATGCACCCAAGGGAAGCCTTTTAGTTGAGAGATTTAGGAAAGATGGAGAAAATAAGTGTTAAAGGAGAAGAGTTTTCCATTGCCATATAATAGGTACATGAGCAAGTGAAGAATTAGTTAGAGTTGAGTGTGTACAAGTACAAAAAAAAATTATTTTGAAGAGGAGAGAGGTTAGTTTTCAAATTGGATATATGGTGTTAACTCCCTTGAGGAAGAAAAGGTTCCCAAAAGGTGTGTATAACAAAGAAAAGATGAAGAATATTGGCCCATGTAAGGTCATAAGGAAGTTTTCTACAAATGCCTATGAGATAGAGATGCCTAGTAGCATAGAGATCTCTCATATATTTAATGTTGCATACTTGTATCCATACAAGGAAGGAGATATTCATAATCAACTAGTTGGGAGTGAAGACACAACAATCAAAACATGGTAAAATCATATACCATAAGCAAAGAAAGAAGAACTTGAAATCATATTGGACAAGAAAGTTGTAAATAAAATAATAGAGAAAGATTAATATAAGTACTTAGTGAAGTGTAAACATCATCCTAGAGAGGATTCCACTTAGATGATAATAACATACATCATCAAGCATTGAGGTACTCTTGAAGACCTCATGACCATGAATTCACGAGTCAATTTATTATTCCTATGGAGTATTGTGAGAGCTTTTCAATGATGTCATGGAGGTGTCCTACTAAGTGGATGAAGTGATTTGATAGCCTAAGTGACAATGACAAAGTGTGCAATGTGCTTGTCATAGTATGTTTGGTTAATCTTATGTTTTGGCATAGTTAGAGATGTTCATAGATGAGTATGGAGTATTTATCATGTGAAATAGATCCCCAAGATGTTTTATAAGACTTGATTTCTTATGTGCATGAGTGTAATTCATCTGGTTGTCCATATTTTTCATCTAGACACTTTGGGTATAGTGGCAAAAAATCTGAGTAGGTAGTTTGATGATGTCACCATTGCCACGTGTGGATGACTCAGGAGGAAATGGTCACATGGGTTTATTAATTATTATGTGATATATATTAGGTCATTCACCTAAATGCATCGAAATATATAAAAGGGAAAAGTTGGGCTCCATGCATTTTGATAGTATTTTCCCATAGTTGAATTTGCATGAGGCAAGAAAGAATCGAGTAAGCAGTTTGATGGTGGCATATCTCACACATGTGAATGTTTCAAGGATAATTTTGATCAAACTGGGTTTGTTCAATTTTGTGCCTAGTTCTTATGCACCAAATTTTAGGTCATACGATGTAGTGAGACAAAATATATACATGTGCAAAGTTGGGCTCCCAAGAATTTTGATAGTGTTTTCTATGTTTAAATAGAGCCAAGTAAGTAGTTTGTTGACATAATATATCTCACGTGTGAAGGTTTAAAGAAAAAATTAATATATGGATGGAATACCCTATGTGAGAGGATCTTATGTGTTAAATTTTAGATCATGAAACTAATCAAAAATGAAAGTTATGCAAGATCAAAGTTGGCTTTACATGCAAGTTCTAAGCATAGTTGGCTCTATGACAAAAAATTTTGAGAAGTAATTTTAATAGTGAAATATATCTCACATTATGTTGAATTTTACATGATTAATTTTGATCACATGGTTGGATTATCCTATGTGAGGATGATCATATGGTCTAAATTTGAGATCATGCATCAAAGCACATAAAAAGTTATTAAGGGTCAAAGTTGGCTTCCCAGATAGATTACAAGGGTACCCATAGTCAATTTTACAAGAGGTAAAGATCGATCAATTCTCAAGGAGATCGATTGAGTGTATTTTCTCTAAAATGTCAAGAAGTAACAAGATGGAAAAAAAGTGCACAATCTTTAATGACTGGGTAAAGATAAAGGATAGAGATCAATGATGAGTGGGTGTTCATATAGATTGATCTAATGGTGAGTTTTGCTAGTTAAAGACCTAGTTGATCCATAGAGATAAATGGTGTGTATTGGGTCAACATTGTAAGGTTACACAAGATGAGGTCAATGTTACTAAGGTTTAACACTTGAGCATTGGTACCTATTCATTAAAGTTAAAAAAAATTGACAGTGCAAGATTGATTTAAAGATGAGAAGACATGAGATGTGAGCATAGTGTTCAAAGTTTAACTGTGACCGTTGACATTTAAATATTTAAATTTGCAAAGGAAAAACTAGTGATCTATATTTTGGCTATATTTTTTGATCCAGGCAGATATTTGCTCATGGTGTAAAAAGTGAACTTGTAGAAGACTCTAAGGCACGACTATAAATATAGATTTAAAGATTTGAAAGTGTGTAAAGACATAGTTATGAAGGTTCAAAGTTGACTATGTGTGTTTGTGCTTATTATGCAAGTGACATGAGAAGGATAATTCAAGCTTGTGTAGATATTATTTCAATGTTTCATGATGATTTTTTTATTAGGGAGTGTTGTAGACTCCATGAAGACCATCTGTGTGCATTATGAATATTTGAACATTTGTATATAATATGAACAAAGCTTAAGATGGTGACTGTGTGTTCATTCATAGTGACTATGTGCACAAAATGTTGATTGAGCTTGTACATAAGAGAGTGAAATGATGACTATAAGAATTTAAGGAGGACTAAAGGGTCATGTAGTGTGGAACTATACATTTAGAAGTGGTTTTATGTTTCTTGTTTTGACTCAATGATGTGCTAAATGGGTGAATAAGTCTCCATAAGACCTATATGAATGACAAAGGCCTTATTAAAAGGTGTAGTTGCTTAAGGGTGACCCATATATTCTATGGTTGACTTATGAAGATTGTATTAAGCTGTGTCTTAGTGAGATATATTCCTTAAGTGATAAAGCATGCCTAATGGTTGACCAAGATGGTGATGATCATGGTTTCTCTATAAATAGTGAAACCAAATGTGTTGGTTTCTAGACTTGTAAGACTTGGATGAGGGAGTGTGAATGTGGAACCAAGTGAGGGTAAGAAACTTTGAAAGAAAAGGTATAGGTTAGTGAGGACCATTAGAGAGTGAAGAGGATCAGACATGATTGTCTGATTAAGTTGGTTTAGGAGGACATACAGGTCAGTGGACCTAATGAACCTAGAGGAGGCATAATGAGCAAGTTACTCAAGAGGCTATTTGAGAGAGTATATTATGAGTGAAGGCAAGGTGAATATTGTATGATCTTGGTGATTGATCTAAGATGTGGATCAAAGTGTATACTATGTGTATGACCATATGGTCATGTTGTTGTTGTTATTATAGAGTTATTGTAAGTGTTTAAAGTGAGTGTGTGTGAAGGGTTGAAAATTAGGGATAGATGGTATATGTATTGTGTCCTAATTGATCTTTGTGTGTTGGTTCAAGTATGTAATATGATTTTACCAATAGAGAGTGTTTTCATGATAGATTTGTTGCTAAAAAGAGTAGAGTGGTATGAAAGGTGGCTTTGGATGCATTGAGTGTGTAGAATTGAAGAGAGCTGATATACTTTGCATCTCCATCAGATTGGTAGGTAATTAGTGTTGAGGAGATGTTCTATTCATAGGTGTTGTTGTGGCAGCTCAAAATCTAAGGAGGTAACAACCTCCTTTCAAGGTGAAAACTTTCTAAAGGTCTAGTTGTTGTGGCAGCTTAGTTAGATAGGTGTGGTAGCTCCTTGTGGGATTGTAGATAGTCTAAATTAGATCTTATTATTATAGGATATTAGTACAATTTCAAGTTCTAGTGGGTTTTATTCCCCAAGAGGGTTTCCCACATATATCATGTGTTATGTGCTTAATCTCATATTGTCTTTCTTATTCATTGCTATGAATGATGTATGCCTCATGAATGTATGCATTGAAATATTAAGGGTTTGAAGGAAACAAAATTAAAATTGGATTATTTGGGCTCATTGATTCACCCCCCTCTCAGTGATTTTACCTTTAATAATTGGTATCATAGAGGGTGCTTTGGAGGAAGCCTAAATATCTTGAAGGTGATCCTAAGTAGGTATAAAGATGGCTAAGCAGTTAAAGAAATAAAACCAACAATGGAAGGCAGTTATCAAGGCACTTAAAGAATAGATATGTACTTTGAAGAAAGATGCCAAAGAGGATGAGAATATTATCAATGATCTCAAGGTTCAAATAATAGATGCCAAGACAAAAGAAAAGGATATCATGTTTGATAAATAAGTTTTCCATGATAGTATAGAAGATAATTGCAATGAAGAAGAATTTGATCTAGAAGCTGATCTCATAAGTGCACATGGTGAACTAAAGGAGTAGAATAAGAGGAATCATAAAATGAGGAATATGATCAAAGGTATTGAAGCACAAGTTAGTTATCTTTAAGTAAGTTTGTTAGGTTTGTATAAGAAAGAAGAAAATAAGTATCAAGAATAGATCAAGTCTATTGAAGTACATCCATATAGATTGAAAGACATGACCAACAAGGTCAAAGAGGATGAAGAGAAGATCAATATTCTTGAGGATCAGTTAAGGACTAAAAATACAAATTTGAAATCAAAATAAAATGAGTGCAATTAGCTGAAAGTTGAAATGAAGTCAGCTAAAAGTGAGCATGAGCTTGTTATAGTCAAATTGGATAAGTTAGAAGAGAAGCATGAGAAGCTTGAGTATGTCAAGGAGAATGCATACTTTGAAAGTAATGCAAGAAGGTATTTTAGATAACCAAATACTTCAAGGTATGATAGTTTATTTCATGGTCATTGTTATACATGTAATAAGTATGGTCATAGAGCTAAGGACTATAAAATGAAGTTAGTCAAGTATGGACATTCATGGAGCTATGATATAAGTAGTTTTTGGAAAAATATTGATCATAGTTCAAATCTGTCAAAAGATACAAATGATGTTCTTTATTTCAATTGTCATAAGAGTGGACATATTTTTATATTCTATCCAAATGGTGTTAAGAGGTCTTCAAGGTATGTCAAAGGATATAGAGATTTTAGAAGGTTTGAGAAAGGACAAACTTAGGTATGAAAACCAAGGGTAATCATTACCAATTCTTCTAGTCATAAGGTTGATAAGAAAGTTAATCTAGAAGGATATGTTGTAAATCAAGATAAGCTTAATGATTAAGTAGGTAAGATGTTTGTAGAAGATAAAAATATTCAAACTTTGGTATGGAGACTGGAATCAATAAAGACTAAGGAGACTAACTCTATTGAGTCCAAGAGTCTTGATGGATTGTTTGCCAAGGTGAAAAAAGAATTAGAAATGAAGGATAGTCAAGAGTTTATGTTGTCAACATTTATTGACAAATTTGAAGCAAAGAATGAAATCAAGCATCCATTCAAAATCAATTGGATGTGAGACAGGACTACAAGTCTAGAGAAAGATATGGAGATATGGGAGTCTCCTAAGTTTTGGTACTTTTAGGCTCACCATGTTAAAGGGGTGTCTCTATTTAGGCTTCAAGGAGATACTTGTCAGTCAGAGAAAGCTTGGTGGCTATAAAATATTATTTGATTAGAAGGTATGAAAACAAGGTATGTTTTTGCATTATATATATATATATATATATATATATATCTTTTGTTCGAGCAAATAAGCTTGTGATTAATCTCAGTGGTATTATATTGATAAGGAGTTAGATTGTTGATCATGGTTTATATTCTCTAGTACAAAGGTGAGTTTCAAATATCTATTTGCATATCAATTTGTGGTAGATGCTAGGTAAGCCTATAAGTTGAAGGCCTTTATCCTAGACTTATGTTCTAGATCTTGCTAAACCTATTAAAATATTATTGAAAAATTATGTACGCCATGGAAGTTCACAGTGTTCTGAATATGAGGTGTCTCTATATGAGTATTGACTATGATTGGATAGTATTTGAAAACTTTTTAAAGATGTCATGTTCTAAGTGAAGCATGAAGTTAGGGGGAGCAGCAAGTTCATGAGATTGTTCTAGAGATTTGTGAATGAGCTATAATACAGGATTATAATGAGTATATCCAGATGGAATAATGAGATTGATGAAATGTCAAGTAGAGATTTGGATGATCAAAAAGGTCTACACACTTCTTTGTGATGTACCCCAAGTGCTTTTATGGTTTAAACTTATGTTTGTGCCAATTGAAGATTTTTTAGTGCTCTTGGTTTTCTCAATTTTTGGATTAAGGGCAAGTCAGGCCTAAAATGGGTTATAGAAATGTCTATGGTTACCAAAGGCATGTGAAGGCTCAAAACTTTTGGTCCATAAGTGTGTGATGGGTGTCTCTCAGGTGTGCAAGAATTTTCAAAGGTGTACTTTGAACTAGAAAGAGGTTTGTTGACCTTATGTTTTTTTAAGATTCTAGGGTTTTGGTCTATGATATAAAATTGGTATGCCTTATGAATTTAAGGTATGAGGATTATTTTCAATAATGTTAAATGGTCCAAATGGGTTTTCAAATCAAGCTTCACATAGATATTTGAAGGTTTGTGGTTTTCAAGTTTATTCAATTTTTTTTCAAGATTGGAGGCCTAATTAGGCAAGTTGGTTTGTGAAGGAAGTATGTATGTATAAGATGAGCTATTGGTGTATGAAAATTGTTTTTCTTGAGTGGGAATATTAGAGTGCTCCAAATATGAATTTTTAAGTCCTGAAGATGTGTCGACTAGAATTTGTGGGCTCTGCAAGTTCCATAGGTAGGGCTATAAGGAAACTAGATAGGCCTAGTATGTAGAAGAGTGATATTTTACTCAGTTTTATCCAAAATAGAAAGGTATGCATTATTCAAGGTGTGTTCTCAGGTTGATTGATAGATCATGTTTCCTATTTGGTGAGTGGAATGAAGTTTTGTTGATGGTCCTTGTGGTAGCTTGAGAGAGAAGGCTTGTAAGCATGTGTGGTGGTTCTTCATGATGTGTGGAGATCTGAAGATGATCAAAAGGTGAAATGGATCATCAATGATAGTAGGGAGAGTCCCATATTATATGTTTCTTGGTGATTTCTATCAGATTTTAGTGTTTTTGTGTGTTATTTCTTCATTTGTTGTAGTGCTTGGTTGAAGAGAGTGTTGGCATGGAGTAAGAGGAAGTTGTCAAGGCAAGAAGAGGTAGGATCAATGTACGGGGGAGTTTTTATCATCTTTATAAGATGTTACTTTTATAGATAGTAGTATTTTTAGGTCCTTAAGATTATATTTTACCCACTTCTTCATTGTGTCAAAGGGGGAGAAAGTTTTTATTGTGAGAGTGCTTGAAGAAAGAGAAGAAAGGTGAACTGTGTATTACTATATATGATGGTTGTTGACATCAATGACAAAGGGGAATATTATTTGATATTGTAAATGATGTCATGGTTATGTGATTTAGGTGTCCTAGTGAGTGTATGAAGTGATTTGATAGCCTAAGTGATAATGACAAAGTGTGTAATGTGCTTGTCCTAGTATGCATGAAGTATGCTTGGTTGATCTTTTATTTTGGCATGGTTAGAGATGTTCAGGGATAAGTATGGACTATTTATAATGTGTAAAATTTCCCAATATGTTTTATAAGATTTTAATGCTTATTTTCATGAGTGGAATTCATCTAGTTGTCCATATTTTTAATCTAGACACTTTGGGTTCAGTGGTAGAAAATCTCAGTAGGCAATTTGATGACATCACCATTGCCACATGTGGATGAGTCAAGAGGAAATGGTCACATGGGTTTGCTTAGTATTATGAATATTTATTATTAACTAAGTAAAATTTCATGTTCCTAATAAATTCAAAAGATATGTAATTTCAAAGCTAGGCTCCCAAGTAGTTTGACAGTATTTTCCCATCCTTAACCAAATTTGCATGAGGCAAGAAAGAGCTAAGTAATCAATTTAATGGTAGCATATATATCATGTGTGGAAATTTTATGAGAAGTTGATCATTGGGTTTTTTAATATTTATGCCTATTTCTTATACATAAAATTTTAGGTCATGCAATGTAGCACAACAAAAGATATACATTTGCAAAGGCTCCTAGGCATTTTGATAGTGTTTTCTATTTTCAAATAAAGTTGAGTAAGCAGTTTATTGACATCATATATCACATATGTGAAGGTTTTATGATAATATTTATATATTTATGGAATAAACTATATGATAATATATTATGCACTAAATTTTAGATCATGTGACTAAGTGAAATAAAAGTTATGCAAGAGCAAAGTTATAAAAGATTTTGAGAAGGCATTTTAATGGCGATATATCTGACTTGAATGAAGGCTTCAATAGTAATTTGATATATGGTTAGTTTCCTCTTTAAAAGGTGAAAAAAAGTTATTAAGGATCAAATTTGGCTTCTCAGACAGATTTCAAGGGTTCCCATAGTTAATTTTGCAAGAGGTAAAGATCGAGCAAGTCTCAAGGAGATCAACAGAGTTCATTTACCCAAAGTTATTAGGAAGTAGTGCGATGAAAATAAGTACATGATATTTAATGACTAGGAAAAGGTAAAGGATAGATATCAATGGTGAGTAGGTTTTTGTATATATTGATCTAATAGTGAGCATTCTTAGTTAAAGACATGGTTGATCCATAGAGATCGATGGTGCGTATTGAGTCAACATTACAAGGGTGTACGATATGAGGTCAAAGTGAATAAGGTTTAATGTTTGAGCATTGACACATATGAATTAAATTTTAGATAAGATTAATGGTTAAATATTTATCTAAAGCTAAGAGGAAATGAAATGTGAGCATAGTGTTCAAAGTTTAACTATGACTGTTAACATTTATATATTTGAATTTGTAAAGGAAAAACTAGTTCTCTATATTTTGGCTATATCTTTTATCTAGGAAGAATTTTCACATGGTGTAAGAATAAAAATTGTATAGGACTCTAATAAAATTATAGAAATATATATTTGAATATATAAAAGCGTGTACAAACATAGTTATCAAGGTTCAAAGTTGATTGTGTTTTCATATTTGTTCTGCAAGTGACCCAAGAAGGATATTCGAGCTTGTTTTGATGTTATTTTGATATATCTTGATGAATTATCTATTGGTGAGTGTTTTAGAATCCATGAGGACCATTTTTGTGTATTATTAACGTTTGAAAATTTGTATACAATATTAACAAAGCTTAAAATGGTGAGTGTGTATTCGTTCATGGTGACTATGTGCATACAATGTTGATTGAGCTTGTATAAAAGAGTGAAATAATGACTGTAAGCATTTGAGGATGACTAAGGGGTCATGTATTGTGGACATATACATTTGGAATTGGTCCTATGTTCTTTTTTTGCTTTATTATGTGTTAAATGGGTGAATAGGTCTCCATGAGACCTATAAGAACTATAGGGGCCTTATTAAAAGGTGTAGCTACTTAAGGGTGACCCATAGATGTTATGGCTGACCTATGAAGATTGTATTGAGTTGTGTCTCAGTGAGATAGATGTATTAAGTGTTAAGGCATGCATAATGGCAAACTAAAATGGTGAGGATCATGATTGCTCTATAAATAGTGAAACCAAATATGTTGGTTTCTAGACTTGTAAGACTTGGATGAGGGAGTATGAATGTGGAACCAAGTGAAGGTAAGTACATTTTAAAGAGAAGGTATATGTTAGTGAGGACTAAAAAGGAGTGAAGAGGATTATACATGATTTTATAATTAAGTTGGTGTAGTAGGAGATACAGGTTAGTGGACCTAATGAGCCTAGAAGAGGCAGAATCAACAAGTTGATCAAGAGGCTATTTGAGAGAGTATATTATGAGCGAAGGCAAGGTGAATATTGTATGAGCTTGGTGGTTGATCTGAGAGGTAGATTAGAGTGTGGATTATGTGTTTTACCATATATTCATGCTATTTTTATTATGATAGAGTTGTTAGAGGTGTGTTGAAGTGTGAGCGAAGGGTTGAAGAGTGGGGATAGTTGGGATATGCAATGTGTCCTAATTGATCTCTATGTGTTGGTTCAAGTATGTAATGTGCTTTGACTAACAGGGAGTGTTATGGTGATAGAGTTGTTGCTGAGAAGAGTAGAGTGGTCCAAAAGGTGACTTTGAATGTATTGAGTGTGTAGAGTTGAAGAGAGTGGATATAATTTGTACCTCCATTAGATTGGTAGGTAATCAATGTTGAGGAAATGTTCTATTCATATGTGTTCTAATGGTATCTCAACATCTAAGGGATTAACAACCTCCTTGTAAGGTGAAACTTGCTAAAGTTCTAGTTATTATGGTAGCTTAGCTAAACAGGTGTGGTAGCTCCTTTTGGGATCATAGTCTCACTAAAATTAGGAATGGTATTTACTTGATCATTTGTATATGGTCTACATTGGATATTGTTATTATAGGATAGTTTTCCAATTGTAGGTTCTAGTGGGTTTTATTCCCCAAGAGGGTTTCCCACATATGTCATGTGTTATGTGATTGATCTTGGATTGTCTTTCTTATTAATTTATATGAATGATGTATGCCTAATTAATGTATGTATTAAATTATTAAGGGTTTTAAGGAATTATCATTGAAATTAAATTGTTTGGGCTCACTGATTCACCCCCCTCTCAGTGATTATACCTTTAACAAGTATGATGCAAGAGCATCACTCCATATGATATATTTGTTCTTATAGTTTTTTAGTCTTTAGGGTGTCTTATTAGTGTTTAAGATAATTTTGGATTCATTTATAGGTCTTAGGTGTTCTCAACATTTGAATTGGAGCTCTCTAGGCATTTTCCCACCAAAACTCCAAAATCAATTTTTTGAATTTCTTTCTTTAGATTTATGGTCTTAATCATGTTTTTGATTGGATAAAAGGTTATATTTTGGTTTTTTTAGGGTTATTATAGGTTTTAGGTTTCTTCTCAATGTCTTTCCACCCTTTTGGTCATTTATTTTATGTTCAAACCTTTTGTAATGTCCAAGAATGCTAATTATACAAGCATGAACCTATGTTGGAGGAAAACAAGATTTAGTTAGATATTTTATAAGCACTTAAATTACATGAAGAGGCTTTAAATAGTTCATTATTAAAGCTATAATAATTTATATTTTTCCAATAAACAAGAATAAGGTCCAAATTTGACAAGAGAAGTTTGACTATCTCAAAATTTTGTGTATTCTTGTAAAGAATATGAATGTCAATGAATGATAAAAGCTCTTGGATCATAATATTATTAAAATTGTGAATATTTTTAAGTGTAAATAAATAAAAATTGTTTATTTATTTTTATGTTGGATTAGTATCATTTATATACATGTGGAAAGAGGGAAAACTCAGGCCTTAAGAGCATTCTATTTGACATAGTCAAGAACCTTGAGAGGTAAGGTGTCTTATTAGATCATCTAAAGAATTTTAATGACTAAAAAGGTGTTGGATAGTTGATATTAGGTGAATTAGACTTTTATTGAATACTCAACCATTTTGAAGATAAAACTTCATTCAAACCTCAAAACTTCTTTTATACAGTCTTGTACCTTGTATTGTTTAATATAATCAAAGTGGTAATTGTAATTTACGAGTCTATTTATGATTTAATTAGATGGTATTCCAATTCACAGATTTATCTTAGGTAATTACATGCCTCATTATAATGGTTTTATCCCTTTTGATGTCATTTTGAATTTGAAAACCTTGTTTCATTACATCTCGGGTTTGTATAGAACCCTACTTAGGTTTTTGGCCATTTTGTGGTTAAACTATCTAGACATTAGTTCAAACCCTCAAATTGTACCTAAAGCTTGGTATTATTATATTAAATGTGAATAAAGTGTTCTATTTTAGTATTGGCACATGAAGATCGTTTTGGATCCTAATCTCAGTTTTGTAGTCTGAGAGAACTAAGGCTAATTTAAAGAAGGTTTTCTTGAGTTAGTACATCTACCTTGAGAGTTAGCTCAAAAAAAAATTGTAGGGAGCTACATTACCTTAATGGGTATCTAAAATTATGATTTTTTTGTCTTGACCCCATGTGTATCTTCCAAACCAACTAAATAAGTGATTTAGGAGGGCGATAAGGAAAGAAGACAAATTGAGATAACTTGAATTTTGTTTTGGTAATATCTCTCCCTCTACATCAATCCTTATCCATTATTTAAGTTAGATCCTTTATTGATCAAAAAAAAATTTAAAATTTTGATAGAGCTTGCATATTTTTAATTCAATCTTCTTTAAACCTTTTGACATCATCAAATTCACCAAAACATATTTTAAATGAATGCTCATGTAGTTTCCTTGCACTTCACTAAGGAGAGGAGGAAAAGATCTTACTCAGATTTTTACTCACATGCACAAGAATTACATTAAATTTTATTATAAGTGTGTGGGATATGTAGTTAGAACTCCTTAAGGAGTAGAATGAGTTATCAAACTTTTCACACACTTGTCTTGTTTTTTTTAAGGGTTAGGCCAAGGAGAAAAAAGAGGAAAATTTGGCACTTTTGTAAAAAATTTATGTATTACAATTGAAAAAAATGGTATGGCATATAATAACATAACTGAACATAGAAATCCAAAATCCATAATAGATAAGAGTATAAATTATGTAGAAGAGAACATATTTGACGGTTACAGAAATTATGGATTCAATAACATGGTGAATTTTTCCTATACACATTTGGCAGTATAATGTTTAGCTCTAAATCTATCCCTTTAAATTTTGACAATTATATTTGACATAGATTTGCACATTCACATCTAGATCTGTGTTTCAGTCTTATGATTCCAATACCAAAACTAGGTTTGTTTGATTCCAACCTTATTTATAATTTCATTACTATTGATTCTCTTAGTCAATTTCTTATTCATGTTTTCCTATTTTTATCACACTTTGATAGGTCCAATCATTATTTTTTTACTATTATATCATATATATTTTGTATGCCATAGTTTGTATTTTTTGTGCATATACTATGTAAATCTAAACCACAAATAGATAATGTATTAGGTTAACATTTTAAGTTAAGATTCAAATGCCAAAGACAATGAACAACATGCCAAATGACTACAAAATAATCTCAAATTCACACTAAACACCTGATAGGGTAAAAGAAGATGCAAATAACAATTGAAATAAAACAATTATACCTCAATATTGCAATCAATTTACCTCCAAATATAGTTGATGTGTCCCAATTTGGCATAATGATTTCACTTGATAGTTTGAATGTTGGATCATCTTGTGATGCAAAACTCAGACATGTTGGCTATAGATAATATGGATGATTAAAGATAATAGATAAAATTTGACATGATATCATAAATTTGTCCTCTCATTCCAGATATTATAAGCTCATAAGTTGGATTTTTCATGGAGGATGGATGCTTGTATGGGAGAGGATGAGGAATTTATAAGGAATTTAAAATTCCTTGGATATTTTTAGAGAGGAAGTTTTTGGAGAATTATAGAAAAGGTAGATGATTCTAGAATTAATTCAGAAATGACTAATGATATTAGTTGGTGATTAGGTGGGGATTAGAAAGTGATTTATAGGAGAAAGTGGAGGTAGGTGAGGTTAAGTATGAGTGAATTTAAAATTCAAATAATAATAGATAAGTTGGATTAATGACAAGTAATATGTGATTTAAGAGAGTTAATTGAGACATGGGAGTGGTATAAGGCTGATACATGATATAAGGGATGAAGGGGATGTTAGAATAAGATGCTTTTATGAAACATTATGGATGAAATTAGTGTGATGGAGTGAACAAATTTAGATGGATGAAATTAGTTTGACGAAGGAGTGAACAAATTTAGATGTATATATTTGTCCCCTCTTTGAAATGGAATTGCAACTAGAATTATTGGTATTTCAAAGAAGAAGGATGGTCATGGATGAATGTTAGTAAGTTAGGATAGATGATTCCCCTTGATGGGACATGTGGGAATGGATGATATAAATGACCAATTGAAAGAGGAAATGAAGTATGGGGTGTGTGACTGGATAAAAGGGGTTGGGATTCTATGAAGATGATGGATGGGAGAGTTGATGATGAAAAATAAGATGAGGAATGGGTGAAAGGGATGTAATCATGTGGTGGATTTAAATGATAGTGATGCATGTGCTACAAGTATTCCAATCGATGAGATATAAGGTAGTTGATATCAACAATGCCACTGGCACATACACATACAAGGGAGTGAGAGATGATAAATTTATAGTCCTAGACATACCCTACTTGAGGGAGGAAACCATAAAATTTAAATGGTGAGCACAACCATGAGTATTAGATGTATCTTAGGTAAGGATTCATGCCTAGGAGAGCTACAGGTCTTAGATTATATTGATTATTTAACTGATGATTAATATTGTATCTCAAGGATTTGACACATGCATGAATTAATGGTGATGGTTTATGATCAAGAAGGATTGGATAGGATGACTTGGGTTGGGTAGAGGATTGGATGGTTATCTCTTTTGATGGGAGTGTGAATAATTATGAAGGATGAAATAGTGAAGATAATGGATAATCACAAAAAATGGCATGATTATGTTTAAGCTAACCTCAAACACACCATATTATTGAGTGCTACCTATATAGTCTTATAATACCTCAAGCTGATGTAGTTATCATTAAGAGTGACTAATGATGAGAAAGGACATGATAGACTAGAGGATGATGATGATGGATTTTTAGAGATGTTATTTATTATATAAATGATTTGACTTAGATGTTTGATTTGATGACTTGATTGATAGTTGATTTGGGATGTTGATGATGAGACAAATGATATATGTGTTAGAGAAATGATAAGATATTGGATTTTATATGTTGTTGATGTGATTGTATTATATGATTGGATATGTGATTGATTAGAGGATACATATGTATATTGTATTCAAACATCCATAAATTCTTCACTACTGTAATAAGTTGTTGATCATCATAGTCCAATCAATACTTTTTAATGTAGCACAAGGTAGTATGAACCATGATATGTTTATGAACATGATGACATTTTTCCAAAGAACATGTTGGATGGAAATAAAAGACACACAAAAAAAGTGTGCAATTAACAAGTGGCATAATGCACCATTGGTATAAGGAACCAAGATGACATGTTTACCATATGTTCTTGTACAAAGATGATGAAAGGAAAAATGATAAGGAGAAACATGCATAGATGGATTCACAAAATTCTTAACCAAAAACATTTAAATAAACATTGATATAAAAATAGACTAATATAGACAAGTAGACACAAATATGATAAAATTTATTCAAAGATCATACAATTAAAACACATAATTATATAAATATAAATTGTATGATGAAGTGTATTATATATTGTCCTGACCAAAATCCTATAGGATGAGTGGTTAGGTTATGATTTGATGTGATAATTATATGAGATGTGAGGTTAAATTTGAGTGATGATTAGATGATATGTTAGATAAGGGATTAATAATATTGCATTGATCAAAATTTTCACATGAAATGTCATAGGTAATGAGATTTGGACAAGGTATGCTTGAGAAAATTTTAATTAAATATGAGAGACAATTTGATTAAGATGGGGTGGGTTAATGTAACCCTAAGTTTGACTTTTTTTGACTCAGATAGTGTGCTAAAATCTCTTAATTTTATGGGCACTAGGTTTTAAACTAAAAAATATGTGATTTAACTAAGTCATGGTTGACCAAAGTTTGAATTGATAAGACTATATCAATTATGCAATTAGATAATATTTGTTCAATTTTGGATAGGTTAACAATGATAGGTCTGATAATCTAATTTGATAATGAGGTTGACTTATGTAAAAGGGGTGATTATGATTTCACTATTAAGCAAGCTTATAAGATTGTGATGAGTGATAGGAAATGAGTTGGGATCAGTCTAATTAGGTGTAAATGAGATGTTAATGACATAGTGATGGTCATAATTTGAATTCAAATTAAGATCTAGATGATATTAAACTTTGATAAGGATATGGACTGCTTAGGACATAAGACAAGACAACTAGGATGTTTTTGGAATTTCATAATTATTTATGATTTTTTTGGATTTTTTTAGGCTATTTTAATTTTTTAGGTATTTTGGATATGTATATATAGAAAAGGGGTTTTAAAAAAAGGTAAAATAAAGCCTTGTCACTAGGATGGGGAATGATGAAATGATTTGGGTGATGCTCAAAGGAGATGATGGATGATGAGGAATGGACTATGGATCTCCAAAGACCACATTGTCAGGGAACCAAATTTTTTGTCATTATAATGTCACTTGGAGGATATGCCAGGATGTTTATATAAAATGTATCAAGACATATTCCACACCCTCACTAAGGTCAAGATAGAAAATTAAAAATGGACAAAATAAGATGGAAAATAGGAGGGCAGATGATGCTTAAGATAAATAGGGACGGTGAGTGGATGGATAATATAGATATAGATGGAGAAGATGAGGTTTTAAAATGGATTTCAATATATGATTATAGTGAGGAAGTGGAAATTTACACCAAGTATTGAGGTACATATAGATAATGGATTATTTTAGTATGACATCAAAAACCAATTTTCATCACAATATTTTCCTAAGGTGCCATAAAACTAGTTTTCACCATTGGATGATTTTTTCTTTATTATTTTTTTCCATTTTCCATTTTCCTTTTTTCCATTTTTTATTTTTTAAAATAATATTATTTAAAATATTTTACAATTATAAGTTCATTTTATGTCATCTCTTCATGTTGTATATGTGATAAATGTGTGATGCTGATGGCGTTGATCTGCAAGTGAAACTAGTCCTAAAGAATTACCATGACCTTTATTGACTCTTGATTTTGATAGCTTCAAATATATTATATATGTGTCTTTATATACCATATGATATATGATCTTACCCATGGATATTTGTATATTAGGGTATGATTTATGATATGAAGGTGTGATGGGTGATAGGGAATTGGGACTAGTTGTCGCATATGTCATTGGAGATGTTTATTATATTTTATTTGATGTGTACCATATGAAAATAAAATTTAAGGGATCCAAGACTTGAAATTTTATATTATTTGATCTAAATATTTAGATGATTAATGGCCATATTACTTTTGATGTTGATTTTTTGGGTGATTGGTATCGTGGAGTCTTTTTGATTTGTTGTCTTGATTTGAATTTGATTGCTTCTTGTTTCCTTAAATAAGTTTTTACCAAAGGAAATTGAATTTTAATTTTATATATTATGAATTTGAATTTGACATTCCCATATCACATTGAATATTTTTTCATTAGGGGTTGATGTTTTTTTATTTCATCGAGTGTTTGAGATATTTTGACTTTCACTTGTTACTAGATCAAAGTTGACTTGAGTATTATGCTTGATTACTTATTTATAATTTTGGATCCTTATAGATTAGTCACATGACATGTAGTATTATGAGTATTACAACAAATTATGATCATTTTTTTCCCTACTGAGGAGTGTGATGAAGTGATTGTCAAGGGGAAGGAAGGGATTGATGATGGATGAAGGTGAAGGGAATGGTTAGTGAGGTTGAGGAATGGAACATGGGAAACATGATCCTCATAGAGAGTGCTAGAAGGATCATATTTAATGTCATATAAATAATCATAAATATTTTTAAAATGGTCATTAAGGTTCATTTTAGGATATGCATTCAAATCTGAACCAAATCCATTCTGATAATTATCATATGAGATCCCAACTTTAAGTCACACTAATGTTATGATATTATTATCCTAACATAGATATAGAGACATGCCTTACTAGTATTTGAAAATGAAGAAATACTCAAAAAAAGTTAAGAGTCAACATGATCTTAAACATCTATAAATGATGATGATTTTAGAGTGGAATATGACATGGATTTACATGTTGATGACATATTTGATCCTGGTGTAGATGATATTAATGTTGGCTCTGACACTGGACCTAAAATTAATGTGGGTGATGTTGATGATATGTTGTTGTTATTATATGATTTTTAGATTAATATCATAATGAGTTCTTATTGAGTATCATTGTCTGAAAGTATCTTCTTCAATTTTCCCTTGGTGATGGAGGCTTTAGGATGAAGTGATTTTTGAAAATAAGGGATATGATGTGATAGTTGTAAGGTAGAAAATTTGTGAATGATGGGTTATTATTTATTGAAGATATATTTTTTATCTTGTCCTAGGTTTGAAAATGGAAGGGTTTGATCATGATTAGGAAATTAATCTTGGAACATTCCCTTTTTCTCATTCTTAGATGAGGAATTATCTAATTCAGTCTCGATTTTGATGTCACCACAATCGATGACATTTTAGACGTAATTTTTGAAAGTGTGGCATCTTTAATAAAATGTTCATGGGTTTTATGATATTGATAGAATTGGCCTTCTCTATACTATGAGGGGTTGAGTTTGGTCTAATCTAAATGCCTTGTTTTATGGTAGATGATCATGTCTACAGTGGCTAATTAATGAAATATGGATTTTGTGAATATGGAGAGAGGAGTATATTGTCTCTCTTCACGTATTTGATTGGATGTGGAAGCTTTAGACTCTATAATAGATAATTTTTCATGTTAATTTAGTGAGATGATTGTATTTGATGTAACTTAGGGGTAGATAGGTATTGAATATGTTTTCTAGGATAGAATTCCATTTTCTAGTATGATGGGGAATGTTATGACCATGATAATGACTGGTAGATGAAAGGTTTGATTGTAACGTGTTGGCACATGGAATAGGAGTATATGGATGTTGATGTGGAAGGATAGGGGATGCTTACCTTTGAGTAAATTTATGTTTTACTAGTTGAAGTATATAGGAAGTTAGGTACCCATTTCTAGGAGTTGTAAAAGGATTTCCTCCTTATTATCAAAGATATATTTTTTGATTAAGGAAACATCCAAATTTATTTTGGATGCCATAGATTAATATATGAGAGAACACATATAATGTGATTATAGGGGGTTTATATCGAGTTTAGATCTTGGACTATTTTATGAAGGCTTGTTTCTAGTGTCGTTTTAATTTTGACTTGGTGATGCTCAACAGGATGTGATAAGTACCAAGTGGATGGGCTTGAGAAAATTAGGTTAGGATGTGAGATAACTAAACTTTTGATAGTATTGTAATTGATTGATGTTTAATTTGATCTATGATAAGTGTTAGGATTTTAATAAAATGGGTGGATAGGTTTTACTATCCAAAGAGACATGACTAAGTCATGAATGGCCTTTAATGGGGTTGACTTGATTTAGATTAGCTCAAGACTTGGATGATCTACTCAAGTTAGGAATGGATGACTTAGATGATGAGATTGGACTAAGTGTATGATAGTATTTTATGTGGGGTATGATTAAAAAATGATTAACTTTATATGCAATCAAACTTATCATGGTGACTATAAGATGTAAAAATGGGATGTTTTCAATGTGGACCAAGGTAAGTATATTATAGACTTGATGTGATTAGAGGTGATTGGTTTAAGGATGTGTATCTGGATAAGTATAGACTACAGGGGATGTCATTTTGTGGGGATATGATGGGATTAGACCATGACTTGGGTAATTTATCTTTAGGGTTAGACTAAAGTTGTTAGTTAATGTATAATTAGACAAAGGGACACAAAGGGACATTGAGACTAAGGGATTAAACATTTTGGACTATAATTGAGGTAGACTTATAACTTGTTTGATACCATAGATGGAATTTATAGGTCTAGGGATGTTAGGTGGATTGATGTGTTATATACATGAATGATAGATTAAGCTTTCCTTTATATTTATTAATTTGATGTGAAATATGAATAGGATTAATAAGGGATATGACCTTGAGAAAAGAAGTATATAATATTTGAGCTTAGTAAAACCAATTTAGACAATAATAGGTTATGGATCCATAAGTTTTGACTAGGTTATATAATATTTATTATTGATGTGGATGATGATGAGTGTTGTATTTAAACCAACATAATGATGGGTGATAGCAAGAGGATGATGAGTGTCAATACCAATAAAATTATGGGTGCTAACAAAACAACAATGGGTGATAAGTTCAAACTAGTAGATTTATGAGATAATGATGGGTGCTAGGTTAAAACCATCAGGGTGGTAAGATAATGACAAGTGCAAGGTTAAAACTAGTAGGGTTACAGATCTAGACCAAATATCAACTAAGGGAAGGTATCCCTAATCAAGGTGAATTTTGATAAGGTGATGGTTTAGACAAGTTTTCTCAATGTATATAAGTTGGATAGGAAATTTTTGAATAATGGACAACGATAGCTATGAGGTAGATGGATTTAGACTATGTCAATAAGGATGGCTAAGAGGGATACAAGGTTTAGATATGAAGGGAATGAATATGATGATTAAGGAAATCATATAGCTATGTTTAAGGAATATAATTTTAATACAGGGTATCTAATACAAGATGATAAAGAGTGATAAGGTTATTCCTAGGATAAGATGTGACAATATGATGGTGGTGGATTGGTGAAGATTGGACTAGTGATTATATATTACCTAGAGTTGATTTTTGATGAGGTGATGGTTTGTGTTAGTTTTTAAGGATTGAAAACAATATTATCCTCAATAACACACAATCAATAGCAAGTAATCCACAAACATATAACTAGTGACTAACATAGGAGAGCAAATCAGTACCCAGACCATTAAATGACTCATGATGAGAGGTGACTAGATTGGTCTCCCAACCCTCTCTCACTGTCCATACCTGGTAAGTGATCTTTGGGAATGTTTTTTTCATACCTTGGATGCATGTTGCAGCTGAGGTATCTTATTTTATGTTTGATTGTATCTCTAAGAGAGTCTAATAAACACCTTATGGTATTTGGGGCCTGAGTCTATACAGGGTGTTATCTAATGCATGTGCTTTGGAGTGTTACCTCATCAATTCATAAAATCCTATATGGGGAGTTCTGATTATCTTAGTGATAGTTGTCCTTGATATTTATTGTCCACTAAAACATGGAGTGTGGTATTGTATGTAGTGGTGAAATCCATGTCATAATCCCCTTAAGACTATGGCAAGTACATGGGGATGAATTCCACGTCATATTTCCCCATTGAGAAGAAAAAAATGGAGATTTATTTATGATTTCTAATCCCCAATAATTTCCATGTGGGTGAAAATGGGAGAGCATATGCCATCATAGCCATCAGTGACAAACAATCAAACAAAAATATATGCTAGATTAAATTAAATTTTAGACACATAAGAAAACAAGTTAATTGATTAACCCTAATTAAAATGCGATAATAAAATTATAAAAAAGGTTTCAAAATGCCCAAGTATTTAAAAGGTACCCTATAAAATAGGTGATCAATAGTATTAAATTGGCTATTTGGGGGTAGAACCTATAATAAAACTAACACTTAGATGTATTTTGTCAAAAAATAGATTTTTAAAAAAATGTTAAATCTGAAATAAACACAGTTAGACAAAAAATCCATATATCTTAGAGTCAACATTGCATTTTCATAGTTCAAAGCTATAATTTCATAGGCATGAATTCACTATAGAAACAAGTTAGATAAAACTAAAGTAAATATGAAATTATAGACTCAAGAATCAATGCCATAAATATAATAAACAAAATCATGAAAATAGATACGTTAGATTGAAATAGATATAAAAATTAAAAATGGAAAATTTATGACTTAATAATTTCATGGTTAAATTTACGATGTCATGTTTATCGTTAACAATGTCATGTTTTTACAATTGTGAATTTACAAATTTGTTAATAAAATGCCAAAATGAAATTAAATCATGTTTCAATTTTATATTCCATGTTTACATAGTTTAATTTCATTGTTATGTATCCATGAGTTTGATTCCTATATATATAGAGACAAATTCATTGATTCCTATATATATAGAGACAAATTCATGCCACAAATAAATTAAATCATGTTTAATAATAACAAACATGTAGATCATACAATGTGAATTTACAAAGGGTTTGACAGTCAACCTAGTAGTTAACCTAGACCGTGATGGTCAACCCTAGTGGGTAGATATGATATCATGGTTGTTATCTACAACTCACATTTCCATATAATGATCTCTCATCTCTATAGAGTGAAGTTGCATCAAGTTCTATAAATGAAAAACACATAAAATTGAGATTGTTGGCCATCAATTATTCATGTAAATGGGTCTTGAAAGCTGGTCTATCACAACAAATCTCAAAATAAAAAATTAAGGGAAGATTTATCTCACCATGGTCACCATTTATGTATTAGGATAATTTTTTAAATCAACATTAAAATGTCAAAGATAATGAACAACATACCAAATGACTGAAAATTAATCTCAAATTCACACTAAACACTTGACTAGGCAAGGTAAGCAAAGGGAATGCAAATAATATTTGAAATAAAAAAATTATACCTCAATATTACAATCAAATTACCTCCAAATATGGTTGATGTGTCCCAATTTTATAAAATTATCAAACTTGATAGATTGAATATTGGATTGTCTTGTGACTCATAACTTGAACAACATGTTGGCCATGGATGATATGGATGCTTAAAGATAAGAGACAAAATTTGGCATGATATCATAATTTTTGCCTCTCATTCCAAATATAATAATTTCATAATTTGGATTTTTCATGGAGGATGGTTTCTTATATAGGAGAGGATGAGGAATTTATAAGTAATTTAAAATTCCTTGGAGATTTCTAGAGAGGAAGGGTGTGGAGAATTATTGAAAATATGGAGGATTCTATAATTCATTTTGAAATGACTAATGAGTATTATTTGGTGATTAGGTGGGGATTATAAAGTGATTTATAAGATAATGTTGGGATAGGTGAGGGTAGGTATGAGTGAATTTAAAATTCACAAAATAATGGATAAGTGGAATTAGTGATAAGTAGGATGTGATTTAAGAGAATTAATTGAGACATGGGAGTGTTATAAGGTTGATACATGATATGAGGGATGAAGGGGATATTATACTAGAATGATGTTAGGATAAATTATGGATGAAATTAGTGTAATGAAAGAGTGAGATAATTTAGATGTGTACAGATAAAACATTTTACTCCAATGGACCTTCAACTTTACTATGAAGTGAATTATGTAGTTTATATTTCAAATAGAGTACGGATGTGCCAATGAATTTGAACGCTCATTTGTTTATGTGATTATCCTTTAATATTTTTCCTTTTGAAATACTCTATGGATGTTTGGATTTTTTTTGTCTTTGTTTTATTTTTCTTGTGTCCTCCTCCATACATATTTGGAAGGATAACAATGGTTTTATACACTATGACATCACTAAGAAAGATTTCACATAGTTGGATAAAGGGAGACCTAAAAGCCAAGGAGATTAGATAATCATAGACCCACATTTTATGAAAGAGTGAAATATTATCTTTTACCAAATTTTACCTCAAATGGGAAATCAAGAGCAAGAAATGGGAACTATAAATACTTTGTATGTAAATATATGATGGTATAATCATGGTATGTTAGTTATTGATAACTAGATGAGAATGATTTTTAGAAAATAATGGGAATATGAGATTTGTAAGTACATGTGAGGGTGGATAATGTAGTGTAATAAGTGTATGAGTATGGAGGCAAGCACAAATGAGTTATAAAAATGGAAAGAAACAAGTAGTTATCATTATATTATAGTAAATGTAGACCATGATAGTTCTAGCATATGTAAGAATGTAGATAAACAAAAGAGGGGAAATGTAAAAATAATTATGTAAAACCAAATGATAAGAATATATTTAAATATATGTAAACCCAATATATAGATGGTATAAAAAATCTAGATAAACCCAAGAGGGATACGATATAAAAAAGCTAGATAAACCCAAGAGGGCAGATGATAATAAAATCTGCATAAATGTAAGAGTGGAAATTTAGTAAGGACTAGGTAAAAGACAAGAGGAAAAGGTAGTAAAAACATGTAAATTTGTGAAGGAAATATCAAGCTTGGTTATAAGAAAAATCATGTAAATAATGGCATGCTAGATATATGAAAATCAAAGTATGAATGTAACTAGTGACAATAAATATAATAAATGACACATGACTCGTAATGTTATCACATACCTATTAGAATCATAATCACTGAGAGGGGAGTGAATAAATGTCTTAAAATTTTATTTTAATTACTCCTTAATATTCAAAAAACTATCACTTCAACATATAGATTAAGTAATGCATAAACAATCACCCATACAAGCGTGAAACAAGATTACATGAGACAACACATCGTATATGTGGGAAACCCTCAAGGGGAAGAAAACCAACTAATCCATAAAAATTTAATATAGTATTATAATTCAAAATATCATAATTTATTGAAGCACCAACTCCACATGGAACACCAACCCCAACTAGCTAAGCACCAACTTAGCTAGGCTTTAACAAGCACCAACTTGTAAGGAGGCTCCAACCCCCTAGATGACTCAACACCAACTTGGCCACTTGATTGGTTTGATAAAATTTATTAGACCTTGTTTCCCATACAAAATATGATGATCACCTTATTTATCTCTTATTTCTCTTTTAACTCTCTCATGTTGCCTTCTATGTTCCTTCACTCAACTGGGTCTCTTCAAGACTAATTAGGTCATATGACCTTGATCCTCATATACAAAACCTATGTAAAATATTAATAATATATTATATACAATTTTTATATGGTATAAAATAACTTCTTCTACTTACCAATGTACTATTTCATTCACTTTTCCTCTACACACAAATAGGCCTAAAACTGTTTTGTATATATACAAGTCTCTTGCTCATATTTCCACTTAGTTGGAAAAACACCCTTAACCTCTTAGGTTAGAAATTTAATATATCTTATGAAATATCATAAAAATTAATCAAATGTTATTTGAGTCCCTTTAGGTCTGACATATCTCAATTAGGCCTTATTTTATCTTTAGGTCTTATGGAGACCTAATCCCATTAGTTCTACTTTAGGATAAGTTACACTTTGCCTTACTTGGAAAACTTTTAAACTTCACACATCATAGTAAAATATAATATAACAATAAAATATACCTATAATAATCTCATATAGGCTCCATAACACCTTTTAAGTCTAATTACCACTTTAAGTTCACAACTAGGCCTTCTCATACATAGAAATTCTATCTTGAACTACTCAATATTAAACACAAATTAACTAAGTAACTAGAAATAAAACATGTATACATAAAATAAATGAACTAATAGTAATAAACATATGTTCAATACTTCATAACTTAGGGAAAAATGACTCAAAACCTTCTCTACAAATACCCCACTCAAATCTACCAGAACACTCCAAAACCCAGTCATAAACAACTTGATCTTCAACACCTAAAAGAACACTTCCCATGACCAATGATACTTTCAATATATTATTTTACATTTATATACCATTATTAAATACAAAATTCACAATTTATAATGTCAAACATAGGTCTTACAAACTAAACTTTTGACCTCAGTACACAGTCATTGATAGGACCTAAGTTCCCCAAAGCTCTGACACAACTTGTCAGATTTAAGAGCACACATGATTACCAATGTATAAGCAATTAAACATGTGGAATTACACAAAAGTAGAAGTAACTATCAATGAGAAAACACACAGAATGTGAGAGGCAATACACAATTATATTCAACTCATTGTAGAAGGAAATTACAACAAAGAGGTGGCACTCTTTCTTCCACTTCGTGGGCTTACAGTAATCTTCCCTCAAGAGTAATCTTCTCTCACTAGGTCATAACACACAGCTAACACAAGATATTGTTCACCTCATTGTACATCTATACAATTGAGTAAAAACTGGTACTCCAAGTAGATCTCACCATGATCCTGCTCCTGATGTATTGCTGTCACCTTGGATCCTACTTCCCCGCCAATCTCCTTCTGACCCTCGCATACACACATCCCTGCAGACCAACCTAATCTTACTTATCACATGTAGATCTCCACCATGATCCTACAACACCCTACATATCAAACCTGATCTTACATACATGGGGAATCCTACTTGATTCCACCATGGGAAGAACTCTCCAAGTTCTACATAGCTCTTCTACAAGTTCAACACTTTAAGGTGAATCTTTTAGCTCCACACCCTAACAGTCATACCAGAACCAGTCAAGTCATTTTGGCTTCAACATTTCTCCCTCTTATAATGACTTAAAAGATTTAAAAAATCATCATAATAAATTTAAATCCAAAAAAAACAACGTAATATTAATTATATACATCAAATCATGGCATAGAACCTCAATCCCATCACTACAACTTGCTTACCTAAAATTGCTAGTTGACCTTAAAGTACAATACTGATGACTAAAACCTTCAACACATGTGTAGACATATTAAATGAATTATGATTCATGTGGATGATCCTATTATATCATTATAACATTATTATATATAAATATAATATCTTAAAAAGACAATATTGGTCTTGTAGACCAATCTCATAACCTCACAATATATAGACCTCACTGAGCCAAATAAGTCAACTTGTGAGCAACTTTTTCACTATATTCACTAACATAAAAAACTTATATCCAAGATTAAAATGTCTTAAAATTAATAAAAAACATATTCATGCACTTGGTTTCATCACTAATCCATGATAACACATTCCTAATCATCTTCTAACTACTATCTGGGTTTCTCACTGTTTTCACCATTAGGTATATTAGAATCTGGCTAACTTGGAAGACTAGTTTAGCATACTTGAGGGATATAACCTATAAATAAACCTTCATGGACATAAAATATTATTTTAAAGATTAAACCTTTATAAATTTTAAAACTTTGGCTTGTTCAACTTTAACTTCTATAGCAAATCTTTGAGAAATGTGCACTTTCCTATACGATCTACTCATACACCTGACAAATCAATCACACCTAGAGGTACTTGGGAGAGTTTAATACATGATATAATAGTTTTTATAGTCATTTTATACCATTTTAATCTATTTTGAACAATATCTTTCAAATTAGATCCTTTTTAGGGTTTTAGAGAGGTTTAACATAGGTTTTGGTGTTAGTGATTATTCATAAAGGATTAACCCTTAAATCCAAAACCAATTCTTGTAGTTATTATCTAGGACCATTCCACATCTCTCCTTAATATATTAGGTTCCTATGTAGAGGTTACACATGCCAATAAACACCTAAAATTCCTTCTTGAGTTCGCATGCCTTCATTATGTGTACTTAAGAGATCTTAAAAACACTTTTCATGCCTTTTATTAAAAACTATGACCTTAAAATTTTTGAACATGGTTAAAAAAATATAATACCTCTTTACATGCTCATATATGAAAAATTGTCTTTAAAATTGATCATGACCCCTCATTAGGCCACACACTCTCTCTCTCTCTTTGCTTTCTAGTCCTTGACATGCGAATCATAATAGGTCTTGAAATTGGGCTTCATTCATCCTTTCATGTGCTATCCACCTCCCTCACAGACTCAAAAAACCTATCTTATTCTTAAATAGTTCCATACATTCTTCATATGCTTTGACAATAGATCATGATGCCTCATTAGGCCAAACAGGGTCTAGAAATGGTCAAGTTACATACTTGATCTGTAGGTCCTACCACTGTAGGCTCACCTTGAGACTCTCATGAGTTAACCAATGCTTCACATGAATTTTAAATCAACATAATAAAAAATATCATGCCTTTATGAATTCATCTCACCCATCCATCATTTTCATACCTTCTTACAAGGTCTCTTCATACTATGACTAGTGCCATGACTAGGCTTCTTAATAACTTGAAACTTTACAACTAACCTTAAAATACTTATAAAGGTATCTAAACTTCTCTTTCATGATCACATAATTCCAAACAACCTATCGTATGCTTGTTCTTACTTACTTCACCAAAATTATGCACATCTTATCACAAAGTCTAGACTAGGCTTCTTAAGACACCTTGTACTCAAAAACTAGTACTCAAACATGATTTAATGCTCACTTAACTTAAACCTTGAAATAAACCAATATAATAATCATTAGGTTTCCTTCAAATTATCTCTCAATATAGAGACATTAGGTTGCCTTTAAATTCTTTATTGTCACATGGCTTCCTCATCATGTTAAGCATATATGCTCATACCTCCAAGACCACTCACCATGAATCTTCACCAGATGCACCTTGACATCAATGAAATCAAGTTTGAAATAAATGAAAATACTTCTCAACAAACTCCCCCTTTATCATTGATGGCAAAACATTCTTCAATCTAATCATTCACATCTCCCCCATATTGGTCAATCTTCCTTCTTGAGCTTTCTCCCCCTTTGACATTCATAACAAAGGTTCATATTGCAACTTTCTGTAACCAATCACTCTCCTTCTATGGAAACTATACTTGAAAACTCTTCTACGCTTGTTAAAAACTACACTTAGAGATTATGAACAATATTAATAGATCTCCCTCAAACCAAGCATCTATCATGCTTCTACTAATAGAATAGTGTATCCATGAAGCCTAATGGAGTCATACCTTTTCATAGAGTACTAAAACAACACAAGCTAGGTAGATTCCCAGATATCCATGCTCTCACCATATTTAATATCCTTTATAACCCTTTTAGGCTTGATTGGCATCTTAGGCTTGACCTTTTATCAACTATTTGATCAATAATATGAGTTGATAATAGACATTCTTGACTTGATTTCACATCGAAAGTATGATCTACCACAACAAGAAGTCCACTTCGGCTTGTGTACTAATCAATACTCGCTTTTGTTTTATTTGGTTTCCACACAATCAATTGTATTCTTTCTTTCATTCTAGGGGATTCAAATCTCTTATTTTGACTTGATGACATTCTACCTCTATTAGGATAGAATCTTGCAATGTGTCCTACATTATGATAGATATAGAAAACAACCTTATACATACCTCTTGACTGATTATTCCTTTCATAATCCCATGAATATTCATTCTTAGAGGGTCTTATACACTCTCTTACTCTATGAGCAAACTGATTTCATGCATAACAATAACCATTGAATGAATTAACATAACTCCTAGCATTAGGTTGTCTGATTGGTGTTTTCATGTTGATCTTCTTGTCTTAATTAGCCTTCTCCTTGACTTGAACTACCTCCTTTTGGTCTTATTTGAAACCAAGACCTATCTTATCACTTTAAAACTTATGACTACTCAATATGTTGTCTAAAGCATTAGTACTCTTTTCAAAATTTATAAATGTCTTCAACTTGCTAGATGCTTAATCCAACTCAATTTTTAAAGATTCCATTTCAGTTCCATACCTGGTGCATTATTCCTATATAACCTTTAGGCTTGAAATAATTATCTTCATTTATGATTTAATCTAATTGATGATCTCATCATACTTTTAGGATGTGTTAGTCACTCTTTCTTTAAAAAAACCAATTTTCTCTTCATAGTCCTTAAATAATGATCTTATTTTGTGATTCTTCTTTCTTTGAAACTTCAACTCCTTTAGAGCACTCACCAATTCTACCTCAAGCTTCACATTAGCCTCTTTTTCATCTTATTTTTCATCATCCATAAGGCCTTTCCCATTTAAGCAACTCTCATTGCCTATTTATATAGCCATGAATAGGGTTTCATTATTGTCATTTCATGTTTATTATTGTCATCATCACTATTAGATGAATTTGTGTCACTACATCAGATGAGTTATTATCTTCTTTGGTATATAAAATTATCTTGTTCTTGAATTACCCTTTCCCACCTTCATACCTCTTCAAAGACTTCTTGTTTTTGTTAGAATTATATACCTTATTATCATCTCTATGATGTTCATCATGATTAGTCTTATCCTTGGTAGGACACTTAGATGCAAAGTGACCAATCTTATCATGGTTGAAACATTTGAAAGGCAACTTACCCTTATACTTACTAGATCCAAACCTCAAATTCCTATCAAACATGGCTATTAGTTCATCATCAAAAACATATGAACATACCTCATCCTTGACCTTCTTAGATTTTGACTTCTTCTCATCTTTGAATGTTGCTTCCTTCTTGGTAGGTTTTCTTTCATTTTTTCTCATCTCAAAGGTAGTCAAGATGATTAGAAGCCCATCCATTTGTAGATTGTCTAAATCTTGCATCTCTTCTAATGTAGACACATTAGAATTAAAATTAGGAGTTATTTATCTCAATACCTTTTAAACAACTATAGACTCTTTCACTTCTCCCAATACTCTAATGACATTGACAACTTCATCAAATTTTAAAAGGTAAGATGCAAAGGTTTTATCTTCATTCATATTCAAAATTTCAAACTATCTCCAGTGGGTCTCCAACTTGGCCATCTTCACCTTTGTGTCTCCTTCAAATATAGTCTGCAATTTTCCACATATCACCTTGGTTTACTCATAATGCATCACCTTAAAAAACTCTACCTTTGATAGGCCACATAGAATGGAATTAATTGCCTTAGAATTGCTCTCACTTTCCTTCTTGCTTACTTCATTATTTGTTGGTGTAAGAGGTGGATTTTATCCATCCACAAATGACTACCATATGTCATGGACCATTGACATTAGATACCACTTTGAGATTGTTGACTAGACATCTTTGCTTTTAGGATTTCTTTTAGGCTATTAATCCTATTTTAAGGGACTTGATCTAATACCAAATGTTGGAATAAAAAAAAAAGAGGGGGGGGGGGTGAATTAGTGTCTTAAAACTTTATTCCAATTCCTCCTTAACATTCATGAACCATCACATCAACATATAGATTAAACAATGTATAAACAATCACCCATACAAGCATGAAATAAGATTACACAAAACAACACATCATATATGTGAGAAACCCTAAAATGGAAGAAAACCAAATAATCCATGTAAATTTAATATATACCTATAATTAAAAATATAATAATTCAATGAAGCAACAACTCCACATGGAGTACCAACCCCAACTAGTTAAGCACGAACTCAACTAAGCTTTAGCAAGCACTAACTTGAAAGAAAACTCCAACCCCCTAGATGACACATCATAAACTTAGCCACCTAATTAGTTTTATCACATTAAGTATACATTTTTCTCATACATTATATGATGATCACTTTATTCATCTCTTCTTTCTCTTTTATCTCTCTCAAACTGCCTTCTAGGCTCCTTCACTCAACTGGGTCTCTTCAAGACTTATTAGGTCATATGACTTTGATCATAATATGCATAACCTCTATAAAATATTAATAATAGTTTATATACACTATTTATATGGTATAAAATAAATTCTTATTCTTACCAATGTACTATTTCATTCACTTCTCCTCTACACACATAAATATACCTAAAACTTCCTTATATATATACAAACCTCTTGCTCATATTGCCACTTAGTCAGAAAAACACCTTTAACCTCTTAGGTCAAACATGGAATATATCTTAGGACATCTCATAAACATGAATCAAATTTTTTTTATTCCCATTAGGTATAACATATCTCAATTAGGCATTATTTCATCTTTAGGTTTAATGGAGACCTAATCCCATTAGGTCTACTTTAGGACACGTTACACTTTGCCTTCCTTGAAATACTTTTAAACTCCACACATGGAAATAAAATATCATTCAAAAATAAAATATACATATACTAATATCATATATTCTCCATAACACCTTTTATATCTAATCACCACTTGAAGTACACCACTTATACTACTCACAATTAGGCCTTCTAATACAAAAAAATCTATCTTGAACTATTGAAGAATAAACACAAATTAGGTATGAAAACATAGAAATAAAACATATATAAGAAACTAAATGACCTTAGGTTAATCACCCTATGATTTATACTTCACAAATTAGGTCAAAAAGACTCAAAACCTTCTCTATAAATACCCCACTCAGATCTGTCAGAACACTCCAAAACCCAATTATGAACAACTTGATATTCAACACCTGAAAGCACATGACCCATTACCAATGACACTTTAAAAATATAATTTTAAATTTATATACCATTATTAAATAAAATAATAATAATGTCTAATGTCAAATATTGGTCTTGTAGACCAATCTTTTGACCTCAGTACACATAGTTAGACCAGAACCAATCAAGTCATTTTGGCTTCAAAAGTTCTCCCTGTTATACTGAATTTCATGATTTTAAAAATCATGAGAATCATTTTAAATTCAAAAGTAACAACACCATATGCATTATATACATCAAATCATGGAATATATCCTCAAACACATCACTACAACTTGCTTACCTAGAACTGTTAGTTTACCTTAAAGTACAATACTAATGACTTAGACCTTTAACACTTATGTATACATATTCCATAAATTTTTATGAATTTGGATGATATTATGAGATAATTATACAATTATTATATAGAAATATAATATGTTAAAATGGAAATATTGGTCTTTCATACCAATCTCATAATCTCATTGTACACAGACCTCACTAAGCCAGACAAGTCAACTTATGAGCAACTTTTTCACTATATTCAATAACCTCAAAAATTTATATCAAACATGAACATGTTTAAAAATTCCTACACAACATATTCATGCACTTTGTTTCATCACTAATCCATTATAACACATTCCTAATAATATTCTCACTGTTGTCTGGGTTTCTCACTATTTTCACCATTAGGTTAGTTAGCGACTAGCTAACTTGGATGACTATTTTAGCATAATTGATTGATATAACCTATTTATAAACATCAAATATGAATCTCAGTCTTAAAACTTCATCAATTTTAAAACTTTGACTTGGTCAACTCTAACTACTACAATAAATCTATGAGAAATGTGCACTTTCTTATAGGATCTTCTCACCCACTTGAAAACTCAATCACACTTGAAGGTACCTAGGAGAGTTAAATACATGATCCAATAGTTTTTATAGTCGTTTGAGACCATTATGAGCTATTTTGAATAAGATATTTCATATTGGGTCCTTGTTAGGGTTTTAGAGAGGTTTAACATAGGTTTTAGTGTTAACGAAACACTAATTGTTCATAAATAATTGCCCCTTAAATCCAAAAAAAATGACTATAGTTATTATCTAAGACCCTTCCCAATCTCTCCTTAATATATCAGGTTCTCATGTAGAGGTTACACTTACCAATGAACACCTAAAAGTCCTTCTCAGGTTTGCATGCCTTCATTATGTGTACTCAACAGACCTTAATAACACTTTTCATGCCTTTTCTTGCAAACCATAACCCAAAACGTTGTGAACATGATTGAAACAAAATATCATACCTCTATCCATTCTCACATATGAAAACTTGTCTTAAAAACTGATCATGACCCCTCATTAGGCCACACTCTCTTTGCTCTATAGTCCTTGACCTATAAATCATAATAGGCCTTGAAACTAACCTTCATGTCTCTTTATATGTGATCTCCACCTCACTCACATACTAAAGAAACTTATATTATGATTAAATAGTACCACACATCCTTCATATGCCGTTATAATAGATCAGATGCCTCATTAGGCCAAGTAGGGTCTAGAAGTGGTCTAGTTGCATACTTGATCTATAGGTCCTACCCATGTAGGCTCACCCTACGAATCTTATGAGTGCTCTAATGCTTCACATAAATACTTAATAAACCTCATACAAAATATCATTCATCTGTGTATTCATCTTACCCAACCACCATGCCCATACCTTCTCACAAGGTCTCTTCATGTTATGACTAATGCCATGACTAGGCTTCTTAGGCACTTTAAACTTGAAAAATGACCTTGAAATACTTTTGAAGGTATCTACACTTATATTTCATGATCACACAATGAAAAACAACCTCTCACAATATTTTTCTAACTTACTTCACAAAAATTCATTATACACATCTTCTCACAGAGTGTAGACTAAGATTTTCAAGACACTTTGACTCAAGAACTGGTACTGAAACATGTTTTAATGATCACTTGACCTGAACCTTGACATAAAAAATAGGATAATAATTATTTTAAATTCAAAGTCTCTCTCAACAAAGAGACATTATGTTGCCTTCAAATTCTCTCTTGTCACATGGCTTCCTCTTCACATCAAGCACACATGCTCATACCTCAAAGATCACTCACCATGCATCTTCATCAGATGCACCTGTACATCAATGAAATCAACCTTGAAATAAATTACAAAACTTATCAATAATACCTCTTATATAATGGTATATATTTTTCACTACAACTCGTATCATGTTAGTACCATAATCTCTTCAATTTCATAGAGATCCATGTAAACACGTCCTTAAAAATAGACTCATCTAAAAATATAGTTGGAACTCAATGTGAATCCTTAAAATTTGATTTGATATGTTAATTTTAAATTTATTCATTATCTACATGGAATGCATACTCATAATACGGTTGGTCATTCATATATAAATAATGATCATGTTGCAAAAAAATCTCAAGGGAAGATTATTACACCAACTATGAATGTTGTCTCAAGCTTTGTTGATAAGATCTATTCCCATCTATGGAGTGTGTATAATAATATTAACATTGAAAAAATATATATATATATATTCTCTCATGGTAATGTATCTATGGGGAAATTTACTGATGTGACTAACCATTTGAGTGGTATGATGGAAAATTTGAATGGTTTTGTTGGTTTTAGATTTCTTGTCATTTTCTTCAATATTCTTGGCTCTATGGCATACAATGTTTGGTAATGTTGTGAAGCTACCAATAGAAAACCTTTTAAGAATTTGTGTAAGTAACCTCATGAGAAAATAATGTGACTATGTTAAATCAATGGTGATACTCCCTTGATGGTGTCGATTGTAAGTTGAGTGGATCATGTAAATGGTAAGAGTTGGCTAAGCAATGCTTGAATTATTGCCTTATGTTGTAATTAAAATTATTATTTTAATAGGTGATATATTACCCCACTTCATGACCTTATGAATTAATATTAAATATAATTATGTTGGTTTAATTAAATGATCTATCATGGTTATGATTTCAAGCTTGATCTATTAGGATAGTGGATTTCATTGGTGCAATAAGTGTGTAGGAATAGGAAAAGGGCCTTTAAAGGAAAGATACTATACCAAGCATGGTTTTATCACTAAATATTTTTATCTTAACCTTTTTTAGACATGTTCTAAGTATTTAGTTACCTAGGTTACCATTTTCCACCTTTGCTAACTTAGCATATATTGTAGGAGGTTAGCCTTTAAGCTTTATTGCTGAAACTTGTTATCTTTTAATCATTTGATCTAGTATCCAACATCTATTTTTTCTAGTGGATGACTATAATATCTTCCATTGGTTGCCTTAGAATTAATTCTAGTGGGTTTGTTAGATAGTAAACTTAGGAAGTAACCACAAAAGCCTATAAGAGCTACCATGTGCCTTAACTAAACATGGAAAAAAACATCCCTTAGTTTAAAACTTTTTTTCCTGAGACATATTTTCATTGAAGTTTATCTCCCTTAGTTTATAACCTTTTTTCCAATTGAAAAATAAGGTAGACGTAGCATAAAATAATGAGAAGCAACAAATAAGATCCATATGTTAGGAGAGCCGAGTTTAGACAACTGGAGGATAACACCTAGGTGGTCTAGAGGTTAATAGGTGGGATTCCTAATAATTTATGTTTCTATTGCTTGTTGGAAATGAAATGATTTTATTCTCTATTTGATCTTCTTGATTTTAGGAGAATAAGACTACTTGGTTTATTCTATCTATTTTATTATTTGTTCATGGTTTTGCATTAGTTGCCATGTAGTTCTTGTCCTTTAATGACATTGGAAGGGTTATTTGACCCTTACTTGGACATCATGATGGCAGATTTTGAATTCCTCCTGTGTTGGGCATAGCAACAAATTATTCAAGTCTTCCATGGCCATTGGCAGGAATCAATAGAGTGAGATGTCCTCTTGCTACTCTAATATTTTGACATGCTTTATTATGTTATAAGTACTTGCCTTCTTGTTTTATATTATTAAATGTTTTACTTCACTTGCATGATAATTTGAGTGTTTTTTTATCATGTCTTTTGAAATAAAATATCTTTGAGTAATAATTAGGAATAGGATTGTAGGTGGTGCATGGTCATTCTATTGTCTTATGATACCCTTATTTAGATATATATACTTACCTTTGCCAAGTGATATAATCATGTTCAAAATTAGGAGTCTTGAACTCAGGGGTGTCTAGAGCAATATCTTAATGATGACAAAATATTGGATCATGAGACTTACTTCTTATGACTAGATGATGCTTGGGAATGGACATGCAACACCATTGAAGACTGCTTGGTTCTTTCATTAATTAATCATGCCTAGAGATGTTCCTCTTGATATGTAAATAAATGGATGAAATCTTATGTACTATTAATGTTATTAGCATCCAAGATACTTATAATATTCTTGTGAAAGGTAGTATTTTGTTTAATGACCCACTTGCAGGTAAAGACTTATGTTATCTTCTCTTTAACATCTTTGACAAACAGAGATATAACTAAATGGTATTTATTTTATATTTATATCATTAAGAAGGATTCATTATGAAATGAAATATTCCTTAGTCATCTTGGATCTTTAATAAATATAAATATATTGATTCACTTGATTAAATCCTTGTTATGCAAAACTTATAAATAAGCCTCATGTCTCTACTCATGATCTGAATGAGATGTGATTTATTAAATCAAATAACTAGCTAGGAGATTTTTATTGGGAATAATACAATAGCTTTTTAAAATAAACTAAATATTGATATTATTATGGTTAAGGGAAGTTGTCTTGTGGAAGATTTCCTTTAATTTTTATAGTTGAGTAAGTTATCTACAGTAAACCTTCCCTATAACAAGACCATCTCATTATAAAATATATAATATAGACCTTAGTTTTATAGTAATACTATAACAAGGATTCAACCTTAGGTATAATTGGTGTTTATACACCTTATTGAATGCCTTGTTTGACCTCTCAACCTTAATGGAGTAAATGGATATGTCTTAATGCATAAAGTATAATATTTTAAAGAATAAACCCATCGACTCATATGAGTGAGTCGTTCCTTAAGTGATGATGACTAGAGTAAATTTATTTGAGATAATTTGACAGTTGACTAAACCAATGATAATATTGGTTTAGTGTCAATTCATGTTGATCAAAGAGATTTCAATCTTCCTTAGCTTAGTATAGACGTTCTAAGTAAGGTAGACCTTGTCTCAGATGCATTAATGGTGATAGACTATTGATAGGTGAGCTTTGCCTTTGATTTAACTTTTTAGCATCCATCCAAGTGTTTTCTTGGTATACTTTGTCTTTTATATTAGTAATTTAATAAAATGACTAGTTCTACCATTATATTTATGCCTTAAGCCATTTTCAAGTTCAAATCTCTGATTAGATTTTGTAGTTGATAGTAGCATGCACAGACATTTCTATTGCCTTAACCATTCACTAAGATTATTTACATGGATTTTAACCTTAGTCAAATAATTATGTTGGCCTTTTTATTTGAGATTTACCATAGTATATTAGGTAAGTTACCTTGCAGAAAACATTTTAAACTACTCGATAAGCTCCCTACGCAAATTTTCTTGTGCAACACTTGTCTTATTCATTCATTGGGTTACCTTGTGCATCACCTTGCCTTATATTATTTTAATTTGGAAACCTCTATGGCCTTTTTTATTAGATGATTACCCACTTTGGCCTTTATATTTTTAATTTTTTCGTAGTCGATTTCATGACTTTTGATGGGTGGTTTAGATAAATCCACATGTCACCATCTTGCTAACCCGAGATTGATGTTATTATTTGATGTATGTTTAGAGCTAGGTTAATGGGTGAGTAGGATGTTTCCATGTTACATCATCTCAATGACCCATGATCCTAAAGAGGACCATATAAAGTGCAAATCCTAGAGATGTTATGTGGCATCATCCCAGTGACCCACAATCCTAGAGATGATCGTACAAGAAGCCTACCTTTAGGATAGTGGGAAAGCAAAAATTTATCACATGCCATCATCCTATCAACCCAAAATCCTAGAGTTGATGATATAATAATCCTACCTCTAGGCTAGTGAGCAAGTGAGATGTTTCCAAATGGCATCATCCCAGTGACCCATGATCCCAAAGTTGATTATATAAGGATCTTGCCTCTGGGATGGTGAGATAGTAGGATATTACCACATAGCATCATATTGATGGCCCATATCTTGGTCAAATTCTATGTTGAGGGAAAAGCCTCCAGGCTAGTGGTTTGATAAGATGTTACCACTTGGCATCATCCTAACAGTCTAAAGTCTCAAGGCTATAGGTACCACGTAAAAGCTTATCAAGATAATAGGTAAGAGGTAGGACATCACATGGCAATAAAACTACTTAGGAGTAAGAATAAAAAATAATAAAGTCTTGGATCTACCAAAGCTACCATGTGGATGCTAGTTATGTCATTTTTGAACTAAGTTTAAATTGATGGCCATATAAAATGTCATAAGAACAGTTATCTTCATTAAAAGTCAATGAATGGGTTCGATTTGGATAAATGAATCATGCTTTTGACCTCTTAATTAGTGGCATGAATATTACTATGGAATGGTGGAAATGGTATGGATTGTATGTGTGTTATGATTAACATGAATTCATGTATTTACTTATGTGTGTATGATCGGTTGTTTATGTTTTTATTTGTGGCATGCTTATTTTTAGAGAAAAAATGAGAATGACAAGTTATAAATGCATGCCATCTCTTCACCTTAAGAGTGTGCTCTTGAAGATATAATTAATCCATATGTGTTTGATAGGCCCTATAATTCTCAATAAAATAACCACAAGTGTTGTTCCATTGATAAAATGATAAGTACTCAGAAGAAGATGCACCTTGTTTTTAGGAGCTACATGAATGGTGGGACTCCTTAGATAGAGTGTTGTTGGAGGCAATAAATTTCAAATATGGGAACATAATTTAGGAACCAATATGGTGTTATACCATTGGAATTGTATGTCATTATGGTTAATAATGTTAGATAATAAGTCATCATCTTTTACATCAAAGAAAGAGATTTTTTTTTTAATTTGATCGAGTAAATAACCTAGTCTTACAAGGATCTAAGAACCATAAAAGTATTATACAAAAAGAGTGACAATCCAAACTAAGGCCAAACATCAAAAATGATAAAAACTAATTGTAGAGTACTAAAAGTAGTGAAAAAGAACATAAACTAAGATTAAGAAGGGGGGCCTCTGGTATTTCCTTCTCATAAATCTTCTCTAGAACTCTTTGCTTGATCTTAGAGAACTTTTCCCTCATCTAATTGCTAGGACCTTATGTACCATCACTTGGGAAGATCAGAAACATGAACTTGTAAGGGTGTTTTTTCTATAGGGGTCAAATTAGGGGAACTAATTAGGGGGGGGGGGGGGTTAACCTCCAACAACTACTTAATAAGGGTCCAATTTAGCTTAGTGGATTGGATAAATGAATGAATAGTCGATTCCACCTACTTGTGCAGGGCATTCCACTCATGGATAGGGATAGATAGGGTTAGAGTGGCCTCTTGCACCATATTATTAATGTTGTCAAGCTGCTCCTTTTTATTTTTGAGCTCATTATATAGAAGAAATTTAACCTTCTCAGTGGCCTCCATATAATTTCCCTCATCTAGGGACCTTGAGATGGGGTCATCCTCCAGAGAGTCCTCCTTGGTGGAAGATCCCCCTGTGGGGACCTCCCTCACAGATTTTGACCATACTCAACTAGAAGTAGAATAAGCCCCTAATGCATAATGGGGTTGGACTCATTGACTTGGTGGGCCAGGATAGTGCATTTTAGTGACTTTAGTATGTAGAATGGTATATTGATCTTAGAACCTAGAAAGTGGTTTAATAATAGAAAATGATGAGAAAAGATTAAGGTATACTTACCCTCCAAAGTCATGTATCTCATCACGCAGAGGTATACCTCTAGATAATGTTATAGGATATCTTCCTAGGGGAAACCTTTCTTATATGTTTTCAAGAACTCATTTGTGTGGAAAAATCACTGAAGTAGTTCCTACTTCTTGGTCTGATCTTTATAGGCCTTTTTCCCTTCATAGGACATGTCAGTGGCCTCCCCTATGAAATCCTCCATGACTATAATATTTATGCCCCACATCACCAGTATGCACTTATTCCATCTAGTGATGAAGTCCCAAGCCACATCGACATCATGCTCAGTATTCACACCATTAGCTTTGTGAGATCCCCCCCCCCCTCACCTTAACTTTTTCCATACCTTCTTCTATCCCTACACCTCAGAACATGATATAGGCTCTAACCACTCTCTATCTCCCCCCATTGGCACAATGATAGGAAAGCTAAGAAAAATAGATAGATGTTTCTATAGAGGATAGGTTTGAACTATATGAAGCAGGATTAGGATACCCATTATCTTTGTCCTTTAGCAATTAAACCACCTCATGTTAACATTTTCATTTAAAAATGTTTATTTTTTTATTTTTTTAAGGGAGTCCTTGTATTGTAAAATATCTATTTTTTTAGTTTGAGCATAGCCAAACAAATATGGGTCATCTAATCTATATTTATCTTTGTATTCAAGAGTGGTGAGAAGTATTTTTCATAGATTTATTCACAATAAATGCTCTCATGGGGATTTAATCATTTGTCTTCTTATGGTGTATGGACCTCTATTTTGGAGGTAATTAGTAAATAATAGTTTAGGATAAATTAATAACTTTTATCTCAAGGTTGATCTTGTTAAGTTCATCATTATCAAAAATCTATGAGGTTAGGTGGAGTCCTTAGAATCTTTGGTATTCATTAAAAAACATAATTCTTCTAAGGTAGGGAGTTTTTAAGTTTTTTTAATTAGAATTGTTTAAATTTCCAAGGTTCAATGTCACCTTAGACCTTCTATGCCTCTCCTGAGTGTGGTAATTTGACACATTAGAATTTAGAGGAAGTTACAACCCTCATTCAATGAGTCTAAGAGTGACCAAGCATGATATTATAAGAGATTATAAATTTAAAGATCATAACATTTAAAAGTGATATAGTTAGAATTTATTTTGTTGGTTTAATGTCCAAGGAATTTTATGACTTATAAGGAGGAAAAACATGTACCAAAATGTTTGTCAATGAGGTCTCACTTGACATGGACATCACCTTTTTAAACACTAACAAATAGTGAAGGATCATTATAACAAAATAGGATTTCATTTGGGATCATAACTTGGATGCAAAACTTAGATGAGATAATTTTATCAATAATTTTGCTAATTTGGATAGATAATTCCTCACCATGTTGCACAATACTCTATTCAGATACATTTAATGGGGCCTCTTGTCTAATTATTGGAGGTTATGGATTATTCATGTCAAATAGTGTTTACATACAAAAATTACAATGATTTGGAGATGCTCTCATTAGCTTAATAAATATAATCTCATTATGTAAATTGGAGATATCTTCAATGGGGTCTCATTCTTCAAAACTAGGTTGTTCTTATTTGTATTTTACCTTAAGAGGTGTGGTCATAATTATCTCATATTTGGCCTCAATATGCGTTAAATCTAAGTTTTTTTTCTTTTTTTTGGTGTCATCGATCATGATTATGAAGTTGGGTGAATTTAATAATGTCACTGGATAGGTTAACGATATTGGATTTTACTTTTTTTTATTTTTATGTATCATCATCCCCACTGATGAAGTCAATTTTTTGTATATTTTCATAACTTGTAGTTTTTAAGGTATTTTCAATAATTATTTGAGATACTAGATTTAGTTGGATAACATTATTTTTTTTGAAATTATGTAACCCTAATAAAATCATCCAATGATACATTTCATACCATGTATTTACACTAGTTTTTCTTCATTAGTGGAAGCATCATGGTTGATTTTAGTTTTGATTATGTTAGTTTGTTGGCTAGGTTTGGTAGGATTTTGAATACTTTAAATTTTAGATATTTGGTAGTGTAATTTTTCTTATAATAATCCAACAAGGGGTTGGTGTATGTGCATAAATGTGTATGGTATATCACTTCACACTTTTTTTGTATATCAGAGCTTTGTTTAGCATCGAAAAACTCTTGGTACTTTTTTTTAGTCAATTATTTATGATCAAATATATTTTAAAGTAAGGATTAATTTAGGCTTCTTAATGAGTCACATTTTTTGTGATAGTGGCCCCAATTTACTTGGAACTAACAAAATTTGAGTATCAAATCATTATGGGAGCTTTTTAGTTGGATCTAAATTTTGAGGTTGAGACTTAACTAATTTTCATTGAGTTATTTTTTGCCTAAGAGTTTATTATTGAATTATATTGGTTAAGGGTGTGAATTAAATGGGTTTCCCATTAGTATTTAGTAAAGAGACACATTTTTAAGGGTGTAAGGAAAGAAGGTATGAATTTTTTTTTTTGGTCTCAAAGTTATGGTCAAATGTATCAAATATGCCATCATCTGTGGCTTGAAATTTTTTTATCTAATAATATTCTAGTGCCTTGTTTTGGAGGTTGAGGAATCTCAAATTTTCACATGATATGGTCATGTCAATTAGCTTTGTCAGTTTCTTCCTCCAAGATTTTAAGAGAGAAGGATCGGACATTACATTTTAAATTAGATTCTAAATTAAATTTTCAATACATTGAAGAGGATTTCTTCACTCATGATATGTTTGGACCTATGGGCTAATGAATTCCATCACTTGATGAAATTAAGGGCAAATTCCTGATCTAGTTTCTTTGCATTAAAAATCATTCCTAAGTTATCTTTATGGAAGTCATGATCTTGAAATTATTTCATAATGGAATTTTCTAAGCCTTCTAGTTCACCAATGGAGTGAGGATTAAGTCAAAGATACCATTTTAAATAATCCCTAATTATGTTTTTTTCTAGTCTTTTTTTAGTTGCATGCAATGAAATCACTTCACAATTAAAGTAATAGATCACAATATAACTAAAACTTAGTAGAATATATGAATATATGATAAGCCACTTTGAGGTGGAAATGTCCAAAACCTTACAATGAGAATGTAATTCATAAATATGGTAATTTTAGAGAGCCACACTCATCCCTATATATATCACACCATTCATCCCACCTCTATATCTTAAGTAAGTCAGCCTAAAGTAATAACTAACTAATGTCTGCAATTACAAATGAAGAGTGTGCCATAGGTTGGCCCTCATATATCCCTATAGATGTTATAGGTTAAGTGTGAAACATGCCACCTCCATTAAAAATAATGTTTCCCTCAATGTTGAACAAATGTAGATGTTGTTATAGGATGTGGTATCCTCCCATGTTGCATCCTCACTAGGCATATTCTTCCACTTGATCAAATATTTTATAATGTCTCTGGTCCATAACCTTTTAGTGTGTGTTTGAAGAATCTTATCAAGTTTGAGAATGACCTGGACTTCCTCATCCAATTTAGGTAACTCAACCTATGCAAAGATTTTATGTCCAATTACCTTTTTTAAGTGAGAAACATGAAATATTGGATGCATGTGGTTAGATTGGGGTAGATCCAACTTATATGTTAAACTACCAATCTTCTGTAGGATCAGATAAGTACCATAATACTTAAGAGTGATTTTTATATCATTTTTTAGTTTCTTAAGGTGAAATTTATTATATGGTTATAGACGTATAAATACCCAATCACCTACTTCAATATTCTTCTTATTATGGTGTTGATATGCTTGTTGATTCATTTGATTATATGTTAGATAAATTTAGTGGTGAGAATATAAAATAAAAACAACTTTGTAAACTAATAAACTATGAAAAACTAAAATAAATAACAAGAATAAATAAACCATAAAATTTCATGAATGAGACCAAAATGATATATTTTATTAGAATAATGGTCTACTTTGTGTTTTCTTCACATTGACCTATAAAAAAATTTTCTCTTCCTTTCACATGATTTTATGGCTTCTTTTTCCTTTTCCTTTCTTTTGTCTTTACACGATTTTTCCATTTTTACATAATTTATAATAAATCACATTCCCTTTACCCATGCTAACACTCACTTGGACCAAATAGGTGTCTCATGTCGAGACACAAAAAGGTCTTAATAAATCAAGTTTTTACACTTTTATCCATTATAAATGCATTTGAGGAAATATACCTAACTACTCCTACTCTCCATGGCCTCTTTTTGGAGTTATCTCTCTTCTAAAACTAACTACTCTAAACAACCCCAAATACATTTCTAATTTTACAATGTTATAAAAACTTCCACTGTGTTCAAACCTTCTCTAATACGAAATTATCCCAAAATAAATATATGTGACCATTACCTCCTCCTACTTGGGTGAATGTATCCATAATGATTAAAAAAACATATAACATAAGATGAATTTATCCTCTTATGATCTACTATTTATATTCCTAACTGACTCTTATGATAAATAAATCTAATACAACTATTTTCATGGGACTTTGAATTTTAGCTTTGTCTATTTATTATGCAACTTATACCCACTTCATGAGTGTGTATTCCACTTATCATCCTTATGTAAATAATGTTGGCCTCTCCTTCCAATTTTTATCAAAACTATGACCATTATATGTGTTAGCAAATATTCTGAAGGTTTTTATAGACATTACCCATGCCACCATTATGTCAATACAATGCAGTTTCATCATGATTTACATATTGTGCAAATTTTACAATCATGCTCAACATGCACCCAAGTTATTTATACTCGCATATAAATGGGCACATTATAAGATGTTATCATTTAAAACTTTTAAAATAATTCCTTTAGCATTGATGATTCCTTGATCTTCTTGAGTAATTCATATCCTATCATCTTAGGAATATGGTAATATGTAACGATTATATTAACCTTTATCTTTAAGATATCAATGTATATGGAGTTTCTTTCTTCATCTAAACCCAAAAAATATAGATCTCTTCCTCCATTTTCCACATTGGTTACTTTGTAGGTAGATATTTTCAACAACCTCTCAATGACTTTCTTACCCATAATGTTATCATCCATGAAAAGCACATAGAATTATGATGTGCTAAGTTGTTCTTCCTCACTTTATATCTAGCCTTATGAGATTAATCCCAATCCATTATCATTTATTCCCATTATTATTTCCAAATATAAAATTGATGATGCTAACCTTCCCCAATACTCA